>APFE030171207.1:272386-282737 GCA_000404065.3 Pinus taeda
AAAAGTTTCTTTGTGGTTTTGTTTATTGGGCATTCTCCTATTTTTCTTCTGGCATTTCAATCTTTTAGATCTTGGGGGTCTCTCCTCCCAAGATCCATTTCAATATTTTAGATCTTGGGGGCCTCCTCCCAAGATCCGGATCAGATATCCAGGGCTCTTTCCTCTTTCCATTTTTCTTCCCCTAGTCTATGCAGTCAAAGCATTTCCTGATATCTCACCAGAGCTTTTCTATCGCATTTCCTCGCTAAGGATTGCACCAACAACATCATCAAACTTTAAAGTACTAGATCCAGAGACAGAGTTACTAATGGCCATAACTAAACCATTCCAACTTTCTGGCATTGAGCACAAAAATAATAGAGCCCTAGCTTCATCATCAAAAGTTACCCCTACAAAACTTAACTGACTGATAACTATATTAAACTCATTTAAATGTTCAGCAATAATCCACCTTCTGACATCTTCATATTAAATAAACACTTCATAAGAAATACCTTATTTGAGGTTGAGGGCTTTTCATATAGTTTGGCCAATGTCGACATTAAACCCTCTGTTGTCATTTCCTTTGAAATATTAAATGCTACCGATGCCGCTAGGCACAACCGTATTATTCTAAGTGCCTTTCTATTGAGAATATCCCATTCTGTGTCTGTCATACTCATTGGCTTCTTTATATTTTCACTCAATGGGTTGTATAGATCTCTCTAATATAGATAATCTTCCATCTGCATCTTCCACAATTGGTAGTTTTGGTCGTTGAATTTTTTTACCCTAAACCTACCATCTTCTGCCATTGCTCCCACTTGAACCAGAAATCCTTCTCTCCTATAAGTTTATCAGCCAAAAAATACCTTCAGCTCTGATACCAATTGTTGGAGAATTATATATTACAGAGCAATGGAACACATAAAATATTGCAGAAATATAAACACAGAAAATGCATAAAACAAGAGAGACACAGATATACGTGGTTCACCCTATTTGGGCTACATCCACAGAGAAACAGCCAGTCCTTCCTTTTATATTATCCAGCAAAATGTAGAGATATAACCTACAATAGATCCACTCTAATTCCCTCTTCACTCTAATTCTCCTCTCTCTTCCTTACTTAGAATACCGACATACATAGATGCAATACAATTCCCTCATATATAGCCAGGGGTTTCCTTCTAGGGAAAAAACCCTAAGTTAAATATAACTTCTACAGTCAGATATTCGTCTAATGAATGGCCCAGATTGACTACGAAATTACAACATTTTACAAGGAATTTTTACATCTATTATTCGCTTCGGAGGCGTTGCCCCTAATCCCCCTGCTGGGGGAGGGGGCTTCCAAAGGTCACAGCTACCCCCCCCTAGACCCCCCCTGCAGCGAATATTTTACGGGTGGCATTGCCGCCCCCCAAACCCCCCCTGAAAAATATTTTACGGGCAGCATTTCTGCCCCATTATGAACTAGGGTCCAATGCGGCGATACCTTTGAATACAGAAGATAATCAGGCTCCACGCCCAATAGTAACAGCTGAGTAGGAAATTGAACCTACAAGCACATGCTTGGAGGATGCCTCCATTATTAGAACTCTAATAATTTTAATGTACTTTTCATTATAACAAGTTTCGAGTATCTCCTACAGTGTATACAGTACTAAGGAAATCTAGGCTATTTTTTTTAGAAACCAAGTTATTTTGTATTGTTTCCTTATAGTAGACATGGCTAAAAATTGTAATTAGTCAATCTTGAAACTTTATGAATACTACAAGATGTAACACTAGTTGTAGTTTTTGTTGTAGTCTTATATAATATAAATTGCATAGTTATTGTTATAATTTATAAAATAAAAATAAAAACAAAAATCCTTAGGATTTATTGCTTACAATTCTATGCATGTGGAAGAAAAGGGTAGAATAGCAATGTTGGTGTCACCCAGGATTATTTCATATGCTATAGAGTATAGCATTGGAGCGATCTAGAAGTTGTTTTTGATGTTGCTAAACTTAGATGGCCACACCCTGGTATTTTCTAATATTGGTGCTTTGAATTATGCAATGGAGAGAGAAATATTTTGAAGTTGAATAATTGATGAGATGTTGGATGAAAATACATTGATATCCAAAGAATCCAACATGGTTGAGTTCCATGAAGATAAGGAGTGCCTTCTTCCTCATCAATGGGTCCCAAGGGAGCAAAAGTCTTGATATTTACAGTTTATTTTAGGACTTTACAACCCTAATGTATATCAAAAGCACAAATTTTCTGATCTTTGGATTACATGGTCTGAATTTAGAAAAGGGAGGGTCAAAGCCCTAAAGCAACTTGATCAAGTCATGTTCTCAAACCAAAAGGTGTTCACCTTTAATCATCAGGACTCAAAGCTGAAAGCAAAAATAAGGTTCGATTACTGAACTTTTGCAACTAAAATTCATATGGAATAGAGGCTCTGTAATATTTGAATGTAGCTTCTCTCATGATTGTGTCATAAATTTCCAGCATATATTATACATAGTATTATTTGTATTTCTATTGTAAATCAGTTAAACTTTTAGACAACAAATGAATGGAATGTATCCATTTTACAAAATACTTTTGGTGCCATATATCCAAGTGTGCATGTTTTACCAATCATGTCCTTTGGATTCTATGCCTCCACACAAGCTACACCAAAATTAACTATTATGATGGTTCAAGATTTATCTCACAAAATATTTTTTGTTTTCACATCCCTATCTACAATCTTCTTTAGATGAATATAGCTCAATATGCAAGATTCAAAGACATAAATGATAGAACAGTTAATAAAAGAAAGCATCATGCAATTTCCAAAACAACTTCGTGAATACAATCCAACAAGTAAGACTATTATCATTCTTTATGCCAACACATAGTAGGATAAATCATAGTTTGAATTTAACATCCATAATAATCTAAATTAGACTATGTGTAGAGTAAGGTAACCTTTACAAAATTATTTACCTTTTTTTTGGAGGTTAAGGAAATAAAAATCACCCTCTTGAAATGTTAAAAGATAACTTAATAACAACTTTAAAGGCCAATTTCTTTCGTCTGATCTTGATGATAAATTTCTTGAGTGTTCCCCCAGCAAGACACTCTACCACAACATGACAACTCCTTGACAAATTACAGCTGAATAGGGAACTGTTGACATTGTTGTAAATTCGTCAACCAAGGGGATATCCTCGATATGATGTCCCAATTAGACCTCACACAGTTTGGTGTAGGAGTCCCATCCGGTATAAAAGATCGGTTTCCAAATCCTCAAATATCTACCTTGGCTCTAGTTGTCAACAGAGGAGAGTGATGCATTGGTGTCTTTGAACATAAATGTGAGTGAGCCTAATGAGTGTGAAGTGAAACCATGTCTACATTCTCTTACTACAAAAAGGGGGAAAAAGTGAGCCTCTAAGTGAGAGGTAATGGTACCACCCAGGAAGAGACAGACATGAACCAAAAAGGTTGTCCAACATCCAACAGAATAGTCCATAGCGGACGTTACAGCCATTGCAACCAATGAACAAGGGAAGATCTATCTAACATCCAGAAGAATAGTCCACAGCAGATGTGATGGTCGTTATAACCAATAAGAAAGGAAAGGTTTGTCTAGTATCCCATGGAATAGTCCACAAGGATGAGACAACAGTGAAAACCATTACAACACATTCCCAACAAGATGAGCACTAAAATAACTAAAGTAGTTCAACTATATTAGTACATGTGAAAGAAAACATGAAATAAATATGTTCACATAATAGTATTACAAACATTCATAAGTCATGAATGAAAATGTGTTGGCCTTAAAAGGATTTTGTAATTAAGAAAAAGTTCCAAGACACATATTTACATTATACATCACTAGCCGCAGTAGTGGGACATTTATGCCACTCCTTGCTCCTCAAAGAACTAATTAATCTCTCTAATGTAGACACCTAGTACCATGACCCACTTGATCGATCTGATTCACTAGTTGGTTATTCAAATTCTTTTGACTCTCAAGCTACTGGCCCAAAGCAGTCATAGTACCCAGGTATAGGATCAGCAAAGTGAAGATGCCCCCAATATTTCCTCTCTATTTCAGAATCTTCCATGTCAAAACAATGAGTTTCCATTCTTGAATCATTCTGAATTAGCAAATCTCAATGGAAAAACCAATATAATCAATTATTTCAATCAACCCCTAGCCTTGGGAAGTGATCAATTCAGTGATGATAACTCTATTTCCATTTTTCATGAAGAATTCCCAAGCACATCATATGATCTTGCAGTTTTTAATGAATATTTTGATTTATATCTAGAGTCTAGTTCATCAAATAAGATGTTCATATCAAAATTTTCTCTTTGCCTCGCTATCCCTTGTTTCCTACCATTTGTAACACATCTTCTTGTGACGGATATACTCAATGCTCTTCAATTTCTTCAACCGATGAGTTATTTTTGGGATGGGATCCCTAGGGTCAATTTTTGTCAGTTAAGTCAATTTTTGTAATAAATTTTTTTAAAGAATGTAAAGTCTCTACAAAATGTGGAATTATAGCATGAATATAAGTAAGAGTCAAAAGGGGCATTAGTCCCTTGTATGGGTAGATGATAGGATGGTTTTGATACTCACCCATGGTCTGCAAGCCATGGTATTGTAATGAAAAGGCTATATATAGTTGAGTCATAGTGAGTCTAAAGAGATAACATTTTGGGAAGAATCATTGTAAGGGAAAGATGATAAGGCAGGAAAATTATGTTTCGTGTACTTAGGAGAAAGGGGAAGGCTCCTACAGCTGAGTGCGCATAGACCTTGGTAAGTTTGTAGCTGAGTGTGCAAGCCCCTGCAACTGAGTGCGCAGGGATAAGAATTCTATATTTGAATGTTTACATCTTAATAAAGGCTAGTTTTGAGCAATTATGATGCATCTTGCCTTATTATTTACTTCTCTTTAAGCTTATGTATCTTCGCTCTGTGATCTATTTTATGTGAAGTAATGCTTAATTCCTGTGTGAAACGGATAGATTAGTAATATTTATTCATAATAAGTATACTTAACCACCTTCGTGGAGTTCAAGAACTTGTTAAATGGATATGTTGGAGTTAACTATTTGGAAAGGGGTAGATCTGTGTGACGCAGATCTAGGGCATAAGGGTTTCAGAATATACAGTTTAATGTGCCGAAATTAGTGAATTTGTATCTCTTATGCATCTTAAGTACAATCAAGTACCTTCTCAAAGACCTGAAGGTAATTTCGATAGAATTGCAGTATTTGACAATCGAAAGGGATAGATTTAAATGAAGGCAGACCTAATCTATAAGAACTTTGGGAAGACCATCATACATGCCTCTAGATGCAGAAACTTGGCTCTAGCATCCCCCAATACTACTTCAGGTGAGACTACAACCTGCACTACGTATGTTGTTTTCGAAAGGGCCAGTAGTTAGGATTTTTTTGGTTAACGTGAATAACTATGAACCTGGGTCAGGCCCCCATAACATCAGTACCAAGATCAATCTGACGAATCGGATGTCGAAGAAGTGGTTCCCTACTAAGAAATAAATTGGGAAGTAGCTCAGTCGAAAGGAACACACGTTCACATCTTAGGAGAAAAGAAATCCATGGTTGTCCAAGGAACAATGGTTGAGTACATACCTGTAATTAGATGAAACTAAAAACTTTTTATGTTTCTTTCCTTGCGAATTGCATGAGTCGTTGTCTAGACTAGTGGATAGTCAGGGTACGTGGAATCTTGACAGCCCTATTGTGTGGACTCTAGAGTTTGTGAGGTACTTGTAAGCTTCAGAAAACAACATCGGATGGGTCGTTGATCACTGGATTTACCACATACTCGAAGGATTTGTTACTGAGATTGTGATCGATACAACTGTCAGCTATGGTGAAGCAGAGCGCGAGCTATTCAAGGGACCGCAGGGTAAGTATTTAAAATCTCTGAAAACTTGGATAAAGATGTTGTTTTGTGAAAAAATAGGTTATTCCATTACCTTGATGTCTGTGACTATGCAAAGTGAAAAAATCTTCAGTAGGAATGGAGAATCGAGCTCTGAATATAGTCCACTATTTGGATCCTCTTTAAGTGACTACGAAAAAAAAATTCTGGATACACCGCAAAGTGCGCTACAGTTGGTAAATCAGGGTATCCCGTGGATACCTCATCCATCCACTCAGCCTCCACCTTTACCTCTACTGCATACACCTACACCTTCACCTCCACCTCTACCTTGACCACCACCATTCAACATGGTGAACGCAATGAAGATGTCGATATTTAAAGGGGTAGGGAGCAAAGACCTCGAGCAATTCTGGTTTGTTGTAGATGTTGTGTAGACAACACAATATATCACTGATGATAATCTAAAGAAAGCACATATGGTCACAGCATTGCAGGATAGAGTGTTGACCTAGTACATCAAGTATTATCAAGATCACCCTATTGTAACATTGGCAGATACTCAGCAAGCATTGAACCATGAGTTTAAGAAGCCTAAATCTTAGGCGTAGTCTGTTACAGAGTTTAAGGAGATAAATAAAGTGGTGGATGAATCCTTGTGGGATTTCGATCAAAGGCTAAAATGAAATATCTGGCAGGTTAATATGAACATCATAGACAAAAAACACAAATATTGGTACATTTATTCATTGTTTCCCCACTTAAGATTACCATTATCATAGTAGAAGATAGAAATGTAAGAAGAAGTTATGGAAATTGTGATAAGGTTCAAAGCCTCGCTAATACAAGATATGAATATTGGAGTACAATAGATCCACTCGCAGCTAGAAATTCTACACATGGAGTTGTAGAGCCTAAATAAGGGAAAGGAAGCCCAGCTTGAGGTGGGCACTGAAGTTTCACTACAAGAAAAAAGGACATTGGTGGGGGCAAAAAATGTCACCATAAGCTCATTGGTGATGGTCAAAAGAGCCTTCGTCACCAAAAACTAATTGTCGCCAAACGTGGTGTTGCCAAATGTATAGGTGTTATGGTGACATTCAAAGTCCATCACCAATAATAATTTATAATGACAAATAGCGACCATCACCATTTCATATGAGCAATGGTGAAGGACCATAGCCTCTGTCACCAAAAACGGAACGTCAACAAAACTATAGGTGTTGTAGTGACATTCAAATTTCGTCACCAATAATGATTTATAATGATGGATAGTGACTATCACCATTTCATATGAGCAATGGTGACGAACTATAGCCTCGGTCACCAAAAATGAATGTCACCAAAGGTGGTGTCTCCAAAAGTATAGGTCTTATGGTGACATTCAAAGTTTGTCACGAATATTGATTATAATGACAGATAGTGGCCGTCACCATTTCATATGAACAACAACGATTTATTGTGATGGATCTTTCATGGCTATCACTATTGGTGCATATATATGGTGATGTTTGTTGACCATCACCAAAATCTGCATTGCTAGAAGTATAGGTGTTGTGGTGACATTCAAGGTTTGCCACGAATAATTACAATAATGACAAACATCGACCATCACCATTTCATATCGACAACAATGATTTATGGTTATGGACCTTTGAGGGTCATCACTATTGATCCGTATATATGGTGGCATTTGTTGACTGTCACCATTTCATATTTTGGTGAAGATCGAAAAATGTCACCAAAGCTCATTAGTGATGGTCAAAAGAGTCTTCGTCAGCAAAAATTTATTATTGCCATTCCATATGGATTTTAAGGCATAATGGAATCAAACCACCAACCTCCTACTTATAAAGTAGGTGCTCTTCCATTGAGCTAGCACCCTTTAAAGATTTAGACTTTTAAAATTAGACCTTGAAACTTCATGAATTGTAAATTCTACAACTTTTAATAAATTAAGTATCACCAATATTTTACTAAACAAGCAAAGCAGCATCGAAGTTGTAGGTCCCTACCTAATAGTTATGAAATTTATGAAAAGTGGGTGGAGGGAAAAATATTTATGTATAATAGAATCAATATGTTCAATTGAATACTCAATTAGAAGTGAAAATATGAAGACATTTGTAACCTATAAATGACCTATAACTAGCAAATGCACCAAATATTTCAAAAGAAATGTCATAAGTGGATAGCGTATGGAAGAAGAGAATTGATGAAGACAAATGCAATATGTTGTAGGTTGAGTAAAGAAAAATCTCAATGTTGTTGTTGTTTGGTGTTTAGATATCTAAACTTTTGTGCAAATGTAACACAGATCTCTGGAAACCATGAATGACATATATAATATATATATCTATATATATATATATATATATATATATATATATTATATATATTATATATATATAATATATATATATATATATATTATATATATATATATATATATATATATATATATATATATATATATAATATATAATATATATATAGATATATATATATAAATTACTTGGACAAAAAGCAATAGCTTACACCTTCATTCTTGAGTTGATTCTAATTTACTTGAATTTGACTTGTGGCATTCTTTATCTGACAAGGAATCAAAATCATCACTAGTATTAAATTCATCCAACACAGACTTTGGATATCCCATTGACATCTACGTTTTTGTTGCCATGCCTAAAAACCATGGATCTTTCTGTTGATAGTAGAATAAGATGTGTGTCTGATGCTCAAGAAACATTCCTTATTAACCATTGTTACTTGACAAAAACCAAAGAGACAACACAATATCGGCATACACAAAATCCCCTACTGGAATATAGTTATAAATTAGCTAAGAAGTCTAAAAGATGTTATTAATTAATAAACTTTGTATTTGGAAATTTTGTTTCTTTAGATTTAAAAAAGACTATGTTGTACAATGCTTCTGTCTATTTATCTAGACAATTATATCATAGCATATGTCACACAGTAGCAATCTACAATACCTAAAGTAAAAAGACAAATTTTCTCAAGAAAACAGATTTAGAAAAGAGCTTGAAAACTATAAGTTTGTCATCAAATCTTTAATTAGTTTAACAACAAACTAGTTGGAGTTTGAAAATCAAAATCATTCATATGAAACGACAGGACAATGGCCAAAGTCACTATTCATACAAATAAATCTAGAGTCACTATTGCCATTCCAGATAATTGAAATTTGAGCAGTGGTCTAAGAGTTAGAGCTTGTTTGCTGGGAAAACTTGTCAATACCATCATTTTTTTCCACGATCTATTGTGTCTCTAGATCCGGATCAGATAGCTTGTTATTCTCAAGTTCTACCTTTCAAGTACTAATTTCTAGCTCACCCTTTAAAACACAATTCTACCACTCCATTAAAAAGGTAAAAAAAATTGTTTCAAGGTTTTTGTTTCAAGTTTTCAAGTTGGGGGTAATTAATGAAGTGAAGTGAGTGTTCAGTCAAGTCATGTCCTTTTATGGTTACATAAAGGTGGTTGACTCTACTACTATTCTGAAAAGGTTATTGACAAAAGCATATTGTTGAAACTAGAGTTGTTTGTATTTTATAACTAATGATTTTATCCCTTGGATTTTACAGATTAATTTTGGTGGTGTTTTATAAATAAATTATATTTTACACCTCACCTCATGGGCCTAGCAATATAGTAATGTCAAACTTACCAAAGAAAACGTTTTAAAAATCAAAAAACAAAAAGAATGGTTGTTTCAACATATCTAATATGGTATACCATTACAAAATTAATGGATTCAATAGGATCCAGATTTAATGACCAATTTAAAGATAACAGGAAAAACAAATCAACACTAACCTGTTTAGCATTATTTTTGCTAGAAATTAAATCACAACCATGTAATTTTTATAAGCACTCTCGAAGTCAGCATAAAGAAAAACATTTCAAATTAGAGGTGAACATGGAAAAGTGGAGAGTGGTACCATCAAAGGTTGTGTCTGGTACACGACATACAACTTCCTTGAAATAATTTGCAATAAACATACATTGATTATCTTGGCCTCATACCTCTTAACAGAAAGTTCCCCATGGCCTTCCTAGATGCAATTTTCCTTTTCCCACAATTTAAAAATATGAAGCTTGAGTCTTCTGATGCATACATACTCTTTTGAGCCATAAATGCACCATGAGTTTTAGGAATGGCATGTAGCTAGCATTTCTACTACCAAGAAAAAAAATGTATTATTATTAATGAGCGCCAAGCAATATTGAAATGGAAAAAGAAAAGTAATCGAAAGACAAATTTTTCGTTTCTTGAAAGAGAGATTTTCCATTGCCACATACTAAGTCGACAACACCCTCAATGTAATAGTTTTGAAAATAATGCCTCTGATCCAGGTGGATGTTGGTGGCCACCCACCTATCCCATTTGGACCCCCGCAACTATCTCTTTCAGTTTTTCAGTT
>APFE030171218.1:0-19557 GCA_000404065.3 Pinus taeda
TTTTTTTCTAAAATTTTAAAAATTAATTTAAAATTAAGATTTCTAAAATTAAGTTTAAATTGTTTAATCGGTAAATTTAAAACATTATATGGATATTTTAGAATGTTAAATGTATTTATATATTCAAAATTAAATTTTAAATAGCAAAAAATCACAATCTCACTTAAATAACAAAAAAAACACAATATCACTTAAAATTATATTACTAAATACCAAATTCTAAAAAAAAAACCATTTAATATATTTTGAAATAAATTACATATATTCTTATATGTAAAATGTTGAAAGAAATTTTCCCAATGGAAAAAACTATAGTATTCCTTTCAAATTTACTCAAACAACATCAACATCAAGTGCACTCTTATGAATATCAACCTCAGTGAAAACAAGACAAGATTTGACTAAGAAGTCTTATTATGTTCACATGGACATAAAACTAGTTGAACTGAATGTTAGTGAGGAAGGTTTAGCCGAATCCCCGGTTAGCAAGAACTGTATCATTGAAAGTAAGAGTTTGTTCATCACCGATCGTTATCATGAAGGAGAGTGCATCGGTTGCCAATCAGGAAAGTCAATTTATTTCACCCACAAGTCACTCCCACAAACATTTGTGATGACCACCAGATTGAAGTAGGAATTCCCTTTCAATGTAAACCTCACTCCTCCATTCCTTAGGCATGGCACTCTTTTTAAAATACAACAAAATTTTTTAGGTGTTATCACTCTTTCTGATATCTGAGGTTGAGGAAGATATCTAGTTGAGGTAACCACATACCAATCTTTTGATTTGGTATCTAGCCCTATCAAGGAAGAAAAAGCTCTCTCCACAAAATCACAGCAGCCAAGAAAGTTGGATGAATTAGGTTTTTAGGCATGGCACCCTTTTCTAAAATATAGGAACAATTCCAGCTTTGTAGGTAGGCATAAACAGGTCAAATTGATGATGAGGAGGATTGCACTATCCAGCTCCATAGGAGTGACTGTAATTCTCCTTCTACCTGGAAGACACCAAGCTGGATCAGGCTTCTCATTGCACACCAAGTCATGACATGAACTACAGGCCTTGCCTCCTCTGAAAAGGGCACCGCTCACTGCTGTGTTACTTATGCCATACCCACCTGCGTACATATAGTTGTAGCCACAAGCTCCTCCTGCAATACCACTCCATCCATGTCATCAATCAAATCATCAAAAAATGTATTATGATCCATGAATTAGTTAAATTTACATGAACAACAATCCACATGAGTGATAACCTACAACGTCTACCCACAAGACTAAAAAAAAAAAAAAACATCAGATTCGAGAGGTTATAATGTGAGTATGCAAATTTAATCAAAGTATTAAAAATGGAAAAAGGCTTTTCAAACTATATCGAAACAATTAGTTTACCCAAATCGGTTGATTTACCAATTTGAATTGTTTCAAGAAGTACCAGATTATTACCATCTGGATGATCAAACTGAGCATATTATTCTTTGCCATCTTGTGTACCCGCGTTTTAATTGAGAGCGCCTATGCCACTCAATCTAAATCTAGAGCTTATACCATTCTGACCTTTAGATTTCCGTATTCTGAAGATTTTTATAATCACCCATATGGAAGGCTCAATCTAAACTAAACATGTATTTCGATATAATTATATATTAGTTTAAATTTAAAATTTAAAATTATTAAGTTAATAATTTTTTATCTTAATTAAATCAATAAAATATGTATATTTAAATATTATTAAATCATAAATTATGAATTAGATTTAATTTTTTTAAAATTATATAAAGCTATTTATTTCGATTAATTAATGTGAATTATTTCATATAATATTAATTATCTAAACTCATATTCTCATATACGTACAATATATTTTATAACAAATTTCAAATAACACTTAAAATGAATTTAATATTATAACAACACTATTTCATAAAAGTATAAGTTTAATATTATAAAAATTTTATTGTAAAATCTTTTAAAATGGCATTTAAAATTGGATGATTTAGTTGGAACTTAATAATTGGCCTATGCCTTTAAAATGAAATAGTATTTTTAACTAGAAAATGGTTGTATAACTAGATGTACAATGAAGAATATAATGGAGTCTTTATATATTATGCAATACAATTAATAACAACTACATTGTAAATGATTAAATGTACGTCTTTTTTGTAGTTGTAGTAATTGGTATTCTTTCAAAAAAGAGATTACATAAAGATTACATCCATAACCACAATGTCTAGATAACAAAGATCAAAGAGGGAGCAAAAAAAAATTCCCGCAAGCAACAAGAAAACTAGACTCCCTCTAACATTTAAATTCCAGATACCAAACTCCAAGGATCCGAGACAAGAAAGAACACCATAAACAAAAAACTAGATACCATGCATCCACTAGTGAGAGGCTACAATTGAACAAAAGATACATGCTAATTTAACCCAATGCCATATATGTAATAGTCAGAGGCTACAATAAAGTCAACAGTGATATGCCATAAAGAGAAGACATAAACATTTTTCACCATCCACGAACAACTTCTCCAGCAAAACAAAAGATTCATCACCAAAACCAAAATTAAAGGTCCATCTGGCACATATAGAAAACACATAGCTATAGAACATCACATAAAGGGAAATGAGCAGCGAGTTCATGTTTGTACAAAAACAAGCAAAAAACCAAGAGGGCCACAAAAATGAACCAAATATCTGTTCAAGTTCCTGTAGTTGAAAAAAAAGACAACCATTAGTAGAACTCGAGCAAACTTTTCAAGGAAAAGAATAAAACTATAATACCAATTAGTAGTCCTGGTCTTAAGAGATTATAGTAAGATCTTGAGAATTACTAGTGGATCAATAGAATTAGGGGGATCTATAAGATCACTCTACCACAAGTCTGACACCCGAAAGCTTTCCATCTGACTCAAACGAGAGTCCATGATATTCATATAGAATCTATGGTTCCTTAACATATGCTTGATGCCTTCCAGTCAGAGAAAACATTGTCAGTTTCAACTTGTCTGTCTCTAAAAATCAAACATAAGGAATTCTCCATTTGTTGATGCAAGGACAAAGAGTGCAAGAAGTGAAGTCATTTATTTTGGAATCTACCCAGATCTAGAACCCATTTCTTACCATCACCAGTAATCTTTGAATCAGAATAATAAGGGTGGAATCCTGATTCTTTTGACTCAAGAAACATAATTTCATTCCTCACTTCAAGAGTAACATCATCAAAAAAAGTAGCCACTGAGTTGTAGGCAAAAGATAGAATTCTTTTGAGTCCGACAGTACCTACACCACCTCTTATTCTTACCATTCTCTGGCAAGGAGGCATAATCACATATTCAAAGGCACAATCACTTAGAGCACCACAACCAAAATAACATGTAAGAAAATGAACCACCTCTCCTTTAGTGCTATACTAAAAGACAATCAAATCATCTCTCAATTGCCACACAAAGGGTCTAGATTCAAGTATAGATTGAAATTCAACACAATTCGAAAACATAAGATGCCTAAAATTATAGTGTCAAACCAAATCTTAAAGATTCCAAATACTCAAATGGACAACAAGATCACTCCCAACACCAAAAGAAAATGATAGCATACACAAGGTGATACCCAAACTAAAGAGACTATTGTGTTCTTTAATTGACTAAATGATGCCCCATTTCATAGATCTATAGAACTTCAGAGACGTAAACCATAAAGGACAAAGCAAAACCCTGAAGAAATTTTGAAACTCGATAGAAATAACTAGTATCCACTCTGCTTTGGTAATAAACAAAAATATAACCGGGATACCAACACCCAAACATAAGAACTAGAAAAGGATAAGAAATACCTTTGAATTCTCTATCTAGATTGCCAGTGAAATGGAGTGCATGACCACCAGTATAGACATAGGCCCAAGCTATGTAGCATGCAAATAAAGAGTGAAGAACATCAAAATCACATAGTAACCATCATAAACAATATCAAAAATAGGACTACAACCTCAGAAGTAGGTCCAAGCTCTGCGACATGAACACAAAAGACTAAGGAATCAGACCAAGTGAAAGAGGTTGAGGATTGATCATCACCTCCACTCCCTTAGTGAATGTACCTCTACCACTCTCTTACATTTACCATGTATTTATAACAATAGGACGTTGGGTTTAAGAACTAAATCCCCTTACTTGTAAGCTACCATGTCATGTCTAGAACGAGACAAATGTTATTACAACACATCTTCCAAAGATCAGTCATTCCCTCCACAATTCATACCCCCATTAGGTGAAGGATTAAATTCCATGTGAATTGTGTATGTGTTGTTAGATTTGAATTGTTATTAGTTTACATAAATAATAAATTTATGAATCTTTGGCATCTTGTATATATTGTTGAATCTAAAAAAGATATTTGTGAGAGAGTATTAAATGTTATATATATATTTCTTGGGATTGTGTATATTTTAGTTTTCAAATCAATGAACATGTGTACAACCTTAGTTTATAATAGAATATTTATTTATGACTCTCGTCATCTCGTATATATTGTTGAATCTAAAAAAAATAATTATGTCAGAATATTAAATGTTATATGTAATTATGTATATATTGTTAAATCTAAAATTCTATATTTATTGGGATTATATATATTTTAGTTTTCAAATCTAATGAACATATATACAACCTTATTTTATAATAGAATATTCACTCATCAAAATAAAAAGAAAGTTTAAAAAAATTAATAAAAGAGTTGGAAAAGTTAAAATAATTTGATATTAGTTTATTTTATTTATTATGTCATTTTTTATATATTTTTTAGTTTGTTTTGATAATTTAATAAAAGAAATTTAAATCATTAAGTATAAAAAAATCATGAATATACTTTAAAGTATTTTTTACATAATGGTCAGTTGTTTGAAACATGGACCTAGTATGTGTCCCATTTGTTCAATTGTCAACTAGAAGTTATTGTGATAGTTGTGGGAAGCTTGCCCCTATCATCACATCTTCATAGTTGTTAATTCCTTTAGTCACAAAAAAAAACATATAGAAATAATTTAAATATAAAACATTTTACTATCACATACCTACTAGACATAACATTTATTACATCAAGAATATTATTTACTTGACATGAAAAGAAATTTTGTTTGTATGTAAATGTACATGGTACTATCTAAGTAACTTAGACATTGTTTTTTGGAATATTATTAATTGTATTAAACCATGCCTTCATTCATTTTCCTGCATTAAACAATGCCTTCATTCGTTTTCATTTACACTATACCATGATTCATAACCTAATTGACAGTTAAGATTCCCACCCAAGTTATCAGCATGCGTTAGGGTTTGGGAAACTTAGAGAATTCATATGCTCTTCCTTCGACCTAGTGGTCCTTGCCTTGCGATGCAAAATGCGTTTACGATCCAGCAACTATTTTGCACTATCAACAGTGGAGATCTGAGGAAGGTGTTTCTTGAAAACTACCCAACTTACCTGCTCTGGTCGCGGCTCATTCAATTCAACTGTTGGAGGGTTTTGGAGCTACCCCATTGTAGGATTTCTATCAGTTTCCAAGGTAAATGCCAATGTTTTCTATTTATTTTTCATGTATTCTCTGTTATGAATGGACGGTGGCCTTGCCTAGACTTACAGGCTTTCCAAAGTTTTCTACCATTAGATTTTTTTTGTAATTGTTTATTCGACATTGTGTTCCAATTAAAAATGGCGTGATGGTCGAAGGTGGTCTACAAAGAATGGTGGATGGTAAGGGTGGTTTCTATCTTTCAGCAACTTTCTTTTGAGAAATGGCAACAAGAAATTCTAGTTTAATTTGTCCTTGAATTAAACTATGAATTAAAATCGAATTTTATTCTAATAGCTACTTCTAAATAGTTAATTAAATTAATTAGCTTATAAATTTTGAGTTGTAAGTCTTTCTAAAGTCATGTATATGTTCTCCCTAAGTTTTAAGGGTCTAGTGTGAGTTTAAATTCTGAGTTATATTTAGATAACTTAGTTTACTGAGTTAGGTTCAGTTAAATTAGTTCCAAACTATTTGTGGAACTAATAGAGAGTTAACAGACAGTTGTTGCACTAGTGCATCCACAAGTGTCACTCCAGTTATTTGAATATTCCCTCATCAGAAACTCATGCATGTCGATTCTGAGAAAGACCCAGTTGAGACTAGAGTGTAGCGACAATGTACTATCAATTGTGTGATTCATTGAGTTGTAAATATCATGCATGAAATCAAAGAAGGACCTATGTTTGGATTGCGCAGTTTTTGAAGCATGAATTCACTTTAAATATGGGTTACTCATCCTAGGAATTACGCAAGAGATTAAGGGCTTGGAGAGCTGCATAATTGGCTAAGTGTTGGCCAAGAGCTCACTTGTGAGTTGAGAGAGATTAGCATACTTGTGCGGAATTGTTCTAGTGAGAACAATCTTTGTATCTTCACTCATATTTCTGATATATGCAATACAAATAGTGAGGTTTTGAGAAGTGGCCTTCCCAGATACATCTTGTGTTATGTGCCATTGATTTATGTTCTTCTTGTTCATATTGTTTTCATCGATCTATTGGCTCCCACTAGTTGAAAGTAGAAGTAGATTCTTGTCCTGTGCTGGAGTAAATTGCATGAGCTTGTGAATCTACAAGATTTTCTACATGGTATCGGAGCTGAGAACAGTATACCAGAGGAGATTTCGAAGTTTTGAGTTTAGGGTTACAGGTGAAATTCGAATTTTCAATACATACTTAAGGATTGACAGATGGCATTCTACGGTTTGTAATTCGAGTATGCCTTGGAAGGAAGCTTAATTTTATAGCTTGGAGGGATAGAATGGAGGTTGTTCTAGAGGATAATGGCTTGAAGGAATTCGTTGATCAAGAAATTCCTAAGTCAGTAGCATCAAATGCATAGAATTTGGCCAAATGGAAGAAGTGTGTGGCGAAGGCGAGGTGGATAATCCTCAAGGGAGTTCGAGACCACATTGTCTCAAGTCTCCATGGAAAGGAAACTTCGTATGCTATGTGGAAAGCGTTGACAGAATTGTGTCAGAGAAATAGTGACCAAAGAAAATTGGCATTGAAGGACAAACTTCAAAAAATCAAAATGGAGAAAGGCGAGAGGATTCCAAAATACTTGGCCAAGTTCACGCAGTGTCATGACGAACTTGGAAGTGTTAGAAAACCAGTTGTCGAGGATGATATCGTAAGTCTTTCTCTTATAGGACTCCCAAAGAGTTGGCATAGTTATCAGGATTCTGTCAATGGTCAGGAGAAGCTACCAGATTGGGAATGACTGTGGCCAGATTTGATGTAGGAGGATATCAGGAGGAACACTAGGGATGGCTCTTCATCAAAGACTCATGATGAAGAGAACTATGCCTTAGTGATTAAGACGAATAAGGGTAAAGGGGAATATTCCCATTCCAAATCAGATTCTTATCATGGAGGTAGGAATAAAGACATGATGAAATTTGAGTGCTTTCATTGTCAAGAGCTAGGCCATTTTGCTACAAATTGTCAACTCAATAATTCCAAGAAGAAGTCCTCAGGAGGAGTGGTGAGTGAGGTTTTGGCTTATCAATCCAAATTGGACTTTTCCCTCATTCCATGCATGGTGCCATCAATGATGGGAAGTGTATGGTACTTAGATAGTGGAGCTTCATTCCACATGACTGGTGACAAAGAATTATTCAATGATCTAGAGGAGAAAGATCTCCAGATGCATATCGAGATGGGTGACAATGGGAAGTATAATGTTACTGGATTGGGCATGATTACTTTTTAGAGGGAGCATGGGGCTCCACTCACCTTGAGGAATGTTATGTATGTGCCCATACTGAAGAAGAACTTGATATACATTATCATGCTTGCGGATAAAGGCTATGATGTGATCTTCTCAAAAGGAAAGGCTTTCCTTCTAAACATAGCCACGGGTCAAGTAAACAAGATAGGGATTTAGGTGAAGAATCTCTATAAGTTGGAGGTAGAGCAGTGCGTTGCTTTGAGCCAAAACGAAGAAAGAGTGTAGAGCTGATATGTTGATGAGTTGTGGCACAGGAGATTAGGCCACTTGCATCATGGGGCTTTGAATATATTGCACTTGGTCTCTACTGGTCTTCCCAAAGGTACATTTGAGCAATTTCATACTTGCAAGGGGTGTACTTTGGGAAAATATAGCAATTGTTCCTTTCACAACAGAGGTAGTTGAGCAGAGGCTATTCTAGGGTGAGTCCATTCATATGTGTGTGGACCATTCTCAACAACATCCACGGCCAAACATAGGTATTATGTTATATTTGTTGATGACTTTTCTTGAAAATACTGGATATTTTTCGTGCCGAAAAATGATCAAACCTTCACAAAGTTTTGTGAGTTCAAAGAATTGCTGGAGAAAGAGTTGGGAAAGAAGGTTAAATCTCTACAGAGTTATAATGGTTGTGAGTATATCTAAAATGAGTTTAAGAACTTCTATGCAACGGAAGTCATTAAACGGGAGATGATGGTACCCCATAACCCTCGGCAGAATGGGGTGGCCGAGAGGAAGAACAGAAGCATAGTAGGGGCAGTGAGGGCGATGTTTCATGACTAGTGTCTACCAATACACTTGTGGGTTGATTCATGCAACACAACGGTTTATGTTCAAAATTGTAGCCCACATTGGATACTTTAGATGAAATAATCAGAGGAGGATTATTTCGGTAAGAGGCTAGATGTTGGTCACTTCATTATTTTTGGGTCATCAATATATTGCCATGTGATGAAAGATGCACAAAAGAAGCTTGAGCCGGAAGCAGAGTTGGGGTTATTTGTGGTGTACAACTCATAACTATCAAGTGTATTTGTCACCCAGCAGGATGACAGTGGTTCACAGGGATGTCAAATTTGATGAGTAGAATGCCATGTGAGTTTCCCATGAGAGGGAGCTTGAGATACATGCAAATGAGGATCTTTTAGCTCCTAAGGTTGAGGAGCCTCATACTGATGTGGAGCAGCCACATGCAGAGGGTCTAGGAGTGGATACATCCAAGCAGGCATAGTATTCCAGAGACGGAATAAAGTGCACCAAAGAGGTTGACAAATTGTTGGATCATGCACAAGAGAATGTGAGAGCAC
Organism: Pinus taeda; assembly: GCA_000404065.3. Lineage (NCBI taxonomy): Eukaryota > Viridiplantae > Streptophyta > Pinopsida > Pinales > Pinaceae > Pinus > Pinus taeda. Next base: position 9,114 of record APFE030171218.1, read on the forward strand.
CCACTTCTTAGGACAGGCAGAGGAGGTCACTTGAGAGGTATAATGGATACATGGTTCTTATGGGTGAATTTGTTATGACTGAGCCATCTTACTTTAAGGAAGCAGTGTAGCAATTGGTTTAGGTTCATGCCATAGTGGAGGAGTATGACTCCAGAGTTCAAACATTATTTGGGATGTGATCCTAGGACCGGAGGACAAGTCAGTGGTAAGCTCACGTTGGCTTTACAAGGTAAAGAAAGCTACAGAGGGTAGTGTGGATATTCATAAGGCTAGATTTGTGATTTGTGGCTTTTCACAGGTAGAGAGGATTGACTATGATGAGAACTTTTCTCTTGTTACAAGGTACTCTTCAATCAGATCTATATTGGCACTATCAGCAAAGATGGGTTAGAAGATACATCAAATGGATGTAAAGACAACCTTCCTTAATGACATGATTGAGGAAGAGGTGTTCATATAGCATCCTGAAGGTTTTTAGACCTTCGACTGTGAGTAGCACGTGTGTCAGCTCAAGAGAGTGTTGTATAGGCTGAAGCAAGAACCCCATGCTTGGTACACCAGGATAGATAGCTACTTCATCGAGTTGGGCTTCACAAAGAGTGAAGAAGATGTGAACTTGTACCACATAGTGATGCAAGGTAAATTGTTGATCACTGTGCTTTATGTTGATGATGTCATACTGACAAGTGATGTTCAACTGATCAAATCTTACAAGGAGGACCTTGTAAGAGAGTTTGAGCTGAAGGACATGGGGCTCATGCATTACTTTCCTGGAATGGAGGTATGGTAGGGAGATGGGGAGTTGTTTGTGTCACAGGGCAAGTATGTCAATGAGATACTCAGGAGATTCTACATAGAGAGCAACAAATCCATGGAGACTTCTCTAGCAAGTAACTGGAGGAAGGAGGATGCTACTTCAGCGAATGTAGTGGAACCTACTATTTATAGGAAGTTTTTGGTTTCACTCATGTACTTGGTGAACACATGACCAGATATGTGCTATGTAGTTAACCAGGTTATTCAATCGATGGTTAGGCCTACTAAGTTGTATTGGAAGGCATCAAAGCATGTGTTGAGATACCTCAAGGGCACTTCTCAGTATGGGTTATGGTATAGATGGACAAAGGGAGTGAAGTTTCAAGGCTTCACCGATGTGAATTCGGTGGGGATTCCATATGGCTGGAAGATCACATTAGGAGGGATCTGTAATATTGGGTCAGCGACAATTTCTTGGTATAGCAGGAAACAGAGATCGGTTAAACTCAATTCGGAAGAGACAGAGTACATCCCTGTGAGTCAGGCAGCATGTCAGACCATCTTGATGAGGAACATCCTAGTTGGTTTTTTTGGTCAGTAGATGGATCCAACTGTGGTTTAATGCAATAATAAGAGTTGCATCAAACTCTCTAAAAATCCAGTTTTTCATGATCGGTACAAGCATATTGATTTCTAATTTCATCATCTCAAAGATTGTGTATTGAGGTGGATCATGTTGTTAGAGTACATTCCCATGGAGGAGCAAGATGCTGACATTTTGACAAAGGCATATCAAGATGTAAATTTGAGTTTCAAAGAGACAAGATTGAGGTAGCTAATAACCCCTTTCTTGTTAAGAAGGAGTGTTGAGAAATGGAAACAAGAAATTATAGTTTAATTTGTCATTGAATTAAACTATGAATTAAAATCGAATTCTATTCTCATGGCAACTTGTAAATAGTTAATTAAGTTCAATTACCTTAATTAGCTTAGAAATTCGAGTTGGAAATCTTTTTGAAGTCATGTATATGCTCTCCCTAAGTTTTAGGGGTCTAGTATCAGTTTAAATTATGAGTTGTAATTAGATAACTCAGTTTAGTGAGTTATGTTCAGTTAAATTATTTCCAAAATATTTGTGGAACTAATAGAGAGTTAACAGTCAGTTGGTGAACTAGTGCATCCACAAGTGTCACTCTATTTAACTAAAGATTCCCTTATCAGAAACTCATGCATGTCGATCCTGAGAAAGACCCAGTTGATACTAGAGTGCAAAAACAATGTACTGTTAGTTGTGATTTACTGAGTTGTAAATATCATGTATGAAATCAGAGATATGTTTAGATTGTGAAAATTTGGAAGCATGAATTCCCTTTAAATACGGGTTATTCATCCTAGGAATTACGCAAGAGAGTAGGGGATTAGAGATATGCAAAATTGGTTAAGTGTTGGCCAAGAGCTTTCTTGTGAGAAAAGAGAGTGGAGAATACTTATGCGGAATTGTTCTAGTGAGAACAAGCTTTGTATCTTCACTCATATTTTTTATATATGCAATACAGATAGTGGGGTTTTGAGCAGTGACTTTCCCCAGATACATTTTTTGTTATGTGCCATTGATTTATCTTCTTCTTGTTCATATTTGTTTCAACGATCTATTGGCTTCTACTTGTTGAAAGTAGAAGTAGATTCTTGTCCTATGCTTTAGTAAATTACATAAGCTTGTGAATATACAAAATTTTCTACACTTTCCTTGTTTACAAAGGGTTTCTTCACCTTCTGGTTACATTGTTCAGCCAGCATGCCTCTTCACAAAGTCAAGTTTCTCTATTGTTAGTAATAAATTATTATGTATTTATGAATTTATTTAACACTTCTTCTAACCCTCTAAATTCCTAACATTCTGGCTTGTTTCCTCTTCTAGGTGCTCGATTATCTACTATCCTTCCTGGTCAAGAAGAAATTTCTTCTTGTACTCTACTCACCGAAACCATCTCCAGGTACTGTTGGATTACTTTTGGAGGGTTTTGTTGATGTAATGTTAATGGGGTTTGGGATTTATTCTTCAATAGTTAACATTACGGATACTATTCCTCCAATGATGTAGTCAACGAATGAGTTTTGGTTGGAAACCTATTCAGGTATATTTTATTTGTTCTTTATTGGTTAAAAAAACTCATTTTAATCAGTTTATTCACTTCTTTATACATTTGGAATGTATACATGTTTACTTGGATGCTTCAGTATTAACCAATTTTTAGTTGATAGAAACTGCTGCAGATATTGATTAAATTGTATGGAATTGTTCAAATGATTGTATAAGAATAGGGTATTTACATGTTACATTTTCAATGTGGTTGTTGTTTCATTTTGAGTAAAATTTTAATACTCTGGAGACTAGAATACTATTTTTTTTTGTTAGTCTATCATATCCTATCCAATAGACAAATATAAATTACTTCTATTGTCATAATTTGGGTGACTATGTATTGTGCTACACTAGAGTCCACACAAAGACCACAACATTATATGCATAAAATTTCTTTATTTTCCTGCAACAAGGTTCTCCATTGGTTATTTGATATTTTCTTTTCTCATAGTTGATAAACGAAATTTAATAATCCATAGCATTAGAAAAGAAAACTCATAACAAAACTACTAGGTTTCTCTATTTAAATTCACATCTCCATAATCACACCAAATTTCAATAAACATAAACATACAAATACTTAAATATGTTCTCTACAGTAGTCGATACAGAAATTCCCTTCACCTTGTAGAAGTAATGCTAGTTTCCACCCAGCCATGAGATCAGTCTCAGAATGAATCTCCCCCCGTGTTATTCTCACAAGTAGGGTAGTCTGTAACATCTTACATCTACTTTTTCTGCGAGTATCTGGTCCTAACCAGACTTAGTCTAGTTAGCCTGTATAAATCCATCTAACCCTTCAGCATGGATAATATCTTAATTTGTTTACATATTTTTCCTTTCTCCCTTCTGCTAGTTACCTCAGGTACATATTACCCTTTTGGTTCCATATTTTGAGAATTAATTCTCAAGGAGAAATTATGGGCAGGTAATCGCCTGACCATAACTGTCTACCCAACTTGACATGAGAGATACAACTGGCATTCCTCCCAAGGTGTCTCGACTTCTGCACAACTTAACAACATAATTTATTTATCAAACAAATTTAAATATTTCAATTGTCATTAACCTTTCCTACGTTTATGCAATAGTATCATGTATTTTACTGTGGTAATTAATATTTACAAAATACCAGGAGGTGTTATATCTCTGCCCCCTTAGATTAAACATCACCTCGATGTTTGTGGACTGCTAGAACAACTGTGGGTATGTTTCCTTCATAATTTTTTCATCTTCCTAGGTAGCCTCATTTGGGCCAAAGTGATGCATTTCACATTAACCTGGGTGATAACTCGCTTCCACAGCATTACTTCTCTCCAATTGAGTATACATAGGGGCTTGACAAGGAATTCATCATCTGACTCGACCTAAATACACATTCCTTGAGAAATATGTCAGTTTCTCTTTGGTATTTAAATAATAAAAATATATAAACATAATGTACTTATGGTTACATAAGTTACTTGTATATCCTACCAACTGATTATATGGATAGGATCATATATGTATTTTTTTTTATGCAGAAACTCAAAAGACATTATGCACAGGTGTGTAGCTAGGCAAGGTTAGTTGATAAGCTACAGGCCCAATGCGAGCCATAATTTGAAAAGGACAACAGAACGGGGCACTAGCTTGACACGACCTCTCCATTGCAAGGTACTTTTCTTGGGTCTCACTCATACATATACGTGGTCCCGAACTTGAAATTATCATAAGCTTCCTTTTCTGACAGCATAGGATTTCTACCTATCTTGAGCAACTTTCAAAATCATTCACTTTCTTCACTGCATCTTCCATCTCTTTTAACATATCGAGACCCATCATTAATTTATCTTCAAGGAATCCCCAGTTCAACGGTGTTCTAGACCTGCGACCATAAAAAAATTTGAACGGGCTCAACTGTAAGGATGCGTAGCAGTTGTTATTCTAAGAAAATTCCACCAAGTGTATATAATCTTCCCATTTAGATGGTTGTTGCATCACATATATTCTCAGCATCTTCAATTACTTGATTTACTTGCTCAAATTTCCCATCCATCTGGGGATGATACGTCGTCCTAAAATGTATCTGGGTACCTAAGCCTTCAAACAACGCTTTCTAGAATGCAGATGCAAACTTCACATCCCTATCTAAGGTTATTTCATTTGGTATTCCATGCAGTCTAAAAATATATTTCATAAATATGCTAGCAATTTGAGCAATTTTAAAGGTATATTGTACTGGAATAAAATGATCAAATTTTCTCAGCTTATCTACTACTAATATTATTGAATCATTTTTTTCCTTAGTCTTAGGAAAGCCCGTAACAAAATTAATTGTAATCGTCTTCCACATCCATTCTAGAATAGGCAATGGGTGAAGCAACCCAGTTGGATGTTGGTGTTCTGTTTTCACTTGTTAACATTCCAAATAGTGGGCTATATAATCTGCCACGTGTTTCTTCATGCATGGCCAAAAATATTATTTTCTTAATGCAGTAATTAAATGATGGGAGTCGGGGTGAGCTGCATAAGGACTTCAATCGTACTCATCTAGAATTAATTTCTTAATACATTTCTGATTGGGAACATACATCCCACCTCTATAAATCAACATTTCTTCTTCATTTACCTTATATCCTAATTATTGTTAATTGTTGTTTTGGATTTAGGCTTGTTGCCATAAAAATTTGTATTCAAGGTCCCTCTAGGCAGCTTCTTTAATCTATTCCTTGAATTCAGTTTGAACTTCACTAAACGAAATCTCGTAGACACAATTTAACTTTCGGCTTAATGCATCTGCTACCTGGTTTTCCTTCCCTTTTAGATGTTTAATTTCAAAGCCAAATTCACTCAGGAAGGAAACCCAACGTGCATGTCGAGCATTCAAAAATAGGCTACCTAAAATATTTAGTTAAACTATGATGATTTGTCATTAGCAAAAAAATATTCCCCAATAAATAATGTTGCCACATGGTTAATGCATGTATTATCACAGTGAACTCCAAGTAATAAGCGGAGTATTTTTTCTCATGTTCATTTAGATTCTGAGACTCATAAGCTATAATTCTTCCTTCTTGTGTTAATACTCCCCCTATGCCTTGCTTACAAGCATTGGTGCAAACAACAAATTCCTTGTCTGGATCAACGATGATTAAAAAAGGAGCAGTGGTAAGTAAGTGTTTCAATCGGTCAAAACTATCTCGACACTCAGTTTTCCACTTGAAGTTTCTTCCCTTTTTCTGTAAGGAGGTAATGGGATATGCTACTTTAGAGAATCCTTCAACAAACCTTTTGTAATGTCCCTCCAGTCCCATAAATGATCTCATGTTAGCCAGATTTTTAAAAATTGGCCATTCCATTATGGTTTTTATTTTCTCTGGTCCACAACAATTCCATCCTTAGTTATGACATGTCCTAAATACTAAATTTGTTCTTTAAGGAAATCACATTTACTGTATTTTTCATACAATTGATGCTCCCTTAAGGTCTGTAAATCAATACACAAATGTTCCTTATGTTCTTCCATGTTTTGTGAATGCACTAGTATATCATCAATAAAGATCAATTCAAACTTATCCAAATATTGATGAAAGATATTGTTCATAAGACACGTAAAAATTGTTGGGGTGTTAGTCAACCCAAAGGGAAAGACAACAAATTCGTAATGCCCATAGCGAGTCCTAAAGTTTGTTTTGGTTGTATCTTCTTCTTTTATTCTTATTTGATGGTAACCCAAACAAAGGTCGATCTTAGAGACTATTGTAGCCCCTTTCACCTGATCAAAAAACTCATCAATATGGGGTAAGAGGTAATTATTCTTAACTATAAACTTATTTGTATATAATTAATACACAAATGCAAGGTTCCATCCTTCTTCTTCCCAAAAATTACAAGAGCTCCCCAAGCTAACACACTTGAGCGAATGTACTTTTTATCTAATACTTCTTGTAATTGCATTTTAAAGTCCATTAATCCTGGCAGAATCATACGATAAGGTACTCGAGATACCGGAGCAACTGTAGGAACTAGTTCGATGTTAAAATCTATCTCTCATTTTGGAGGCAATCCAAAAATATCTTCAAGAAAAACATCAAGAAAAATTTGTACAACAGGTAGATTTTCCAAGGTGGCAATTTTTTCTTTTGAGTTTGATTATCCTACCTACACTACATAAATTTGACACTGCTTCTGAATACATTTTTCTAGTTGGGAAGTGGTTATTGGTCTTAATTTCATGGGTCTTTTCACTCCTTAAATCTCCTGTCTGATTCTTTTTTTACTTAAATAATTAATAGTTTTATCCTTACAATTGATTAGGGACCAATGTCTCTCTATCCAATACATGCCTATTAAGACATCATAAGATCCTAAGTGTAAGGCATTCAAGTTTGCCATAATTGGCTGACCTGCCAACTCCATGGGGCAACTATTGACCTTATCTACCACCCCATCTGCAAACAACATTTTTATACCACTTTGGGGTTTATATAACTCAAGCTAGCCCCTAGATCAATCAAAATAGATATAGTTTGGTCAAAAATATTACCTTTAAATTAGACCATAATTGGTTGATACTCAGTCTGATGGTCTTCAAAAGCAGCATTAATTCTGGGAAAACTCCTTGCCACTTCTCCTATAGTTGATGCTTCTTGAATCTATGTGCCCTGATCGGTCCCCTTACAATAAGAATAATTTTTAACATAATGTGGTCCCCAACATCCCGAAAAGGTCTAGCTATTAGTTCCTTTTCATTTTTATTTTATTTCTCATAAGTTTTTTATTGATTTGGAAATCAAGACCTTTGCTGGGTCTTATTAGCATTTTGATTCTGTTGATTTTTGTACGGTCCTTTAACATTTGTGGACTTATTTCCTTTAACACCTTGTGAAAAATTAGATCACTTCTACTCAGTCCACCTTTTTCCTCTATCTCCCTTTTTCTTGATTTCTTGATAACATATGCACGCCTTCCTTATGACTTCTTCAATATTTTTTGGATTATCAAACTCTAAATGCTCTTTCATGAATGCAGGCAAAATACTAATAAATCATTGAACTTTTCCTTTTCCTCGTGTATATATGGAACATATCATAACAAGGATGTGAATTTTGTTATGAACTCGTCCATAGTCAGTTGTCTTAGCTGAAGGTCATGAAATTTCTTCACCATTTCATCATAAAATATTTCAGTTAAATACTTGTCTTTAAAATGCTTCTAAAAGTTTTCCCATGTTACATTTTGTTCATTAATTTCGTGTACTGTTTTCACTTCTTCTAACCATCAGGTGGATTTTCCTTGTAGTTAATAGATCATTAATCAATCCTTTAGATTATGATCATATTCATGCAATTGAAAGTATTTATTCATATTGATAAGTTAGGATTCAACAGCCTCCTCTTGCTCACCACCAAAGGTTGGAGGTTTTATCTTCTTAAATTCTCCCTCCAGCTCAACCTTCTGTCTTTTGTATTTTTTATGATCTGATACATTATCCAATTCTTCTTCCTAATTTTCTTGGTTTCCTTATGATTCTAGATTTTCATCCCTAATCTCTTTATTACCCATCATATTCTCTTGCACTAGACTAGGAATGTGTTATTGTTGGTTTTGCCTGTCAGACAAACCTTTCATAATTTTTCTTTTTCCTACATCAAACTCTCATTGTCAGCTCATAATCTAGCCATTTCATTCTTTAGCTCTTTGACTATCTCTAGTATAACAGCCTCAGTGGTGTGTGATTCTTCCCCCAACTACACCCACATTTCCGGATTATTTTGTAGAAAGGGTGTTGAACCTACTCCTGTCACAGGGCTTACTGGTGTGAATCCTTCCCTCCTCATAATTACTTTCACTCTTCACCCTTTCTCTCTCTGTGAACATCACAAATGTTGATATTCCCTTGTCTACCCAGAGATCACAACTTTGTAACTTAGCTCCGATACCACTTGTCATATACCTATTAAACATAACATTTATTACATAAAGAATGTTATTTACTTGACATGAAAAGAAATTTTGTTTGTATGTAAATGTACATGGTACCGACTAAGTAACTTAGACATTGTTTTTTGTAATATTATTAAATGTATTAAACCATGCCTTCATTCATTTTCCATTACACTATACCATGATTCATAACCCAACTCAGTGTTAACAATCCCACCATAGTTATCAGTGTAGGTTACGGTTTGGGAAAATTTTTGAACTCATATGTTGTGCTTTCCACCTCATGATCCTTGCCTTGGGATGCGAAATTCATCTACGATCCAACAAATATTCCGCACTATGGATGGTGGAGATCTGAGGAAGGCGTTTCTTGGCAACTGCCCAGCTTACCTACTCTAGCATTGTATCATTTGATTCGACTACTCAAGGGTTTCAGATCTACCCCATCGTATTGTTTCTATCAATTTCCAATGCAAACGACAACACTTTCAGTTTATTTTTCATTTATTATCTACTATGACTGGATGGTGTCCTTGCCTAGACTTACAGGATTTCTTGAGTTTTCTATCACGGGATTTTTCCTAATTTTTTATCGAGTATTTTGTTCCACTTAGAAATGTTGTGACGACAGAAGGTGGTTTACGGAGAATGGTGGCTAGTAAGATGGGTTTCCATCTTTCGGTAACTTTCCTTATTTACAAAGGGTTTCTTCACCTTCTTCTTACGTTGTTCAGTCAGCGTGCCTCTTTATATAGTTAAGTTTCTTTGTTTTTATTAATAAATTATTATGTGTATATGAATTAATTTAATAGTTCTTCTAACCCTCTAACATCCTAGCATTCTACCTTGTTTCCTGTTCTAGGTGCTCAGTTATATGTTTTCCTTCCCAGTCAAGAAGAAACTTGTTACAGTACTATGCTCACTAAAACCATCTCCAAGTACTTCTAGATTACTCTTAGAGGGTTTTTCCTATGTAATGTTAATGGGGTTCAGGTTTTATTCTTCAATAGTTATCATTACCAAGACTATTCCTCTTATGTTGTAGTCAACCAACGAGTTTTATTGGCAAACCTACTCGGTTATATTTTTAATTGTTCTTTCTTGGTTGACAAAACTCATTTTAATCAGTTTATTCACTTGTTGATACATTTGGCATGTATACCTATTTATTTGGATGCTTTGGTATTAACCAATTTCTAGTTGATAGAAGTTGTTGGCAAATATTAATTAAACTGTATGAAAATTTTCAAATGACTTTATAAAATTAGGGTATTTACATTTTATAGTTTTAATGTGGTTGTTTTTTCATTCTAAGTAAAATTATAATAATATAGAGACTAGAATACTGATTTAATAAAGGAAATTAGTTTGATGGAAGTAGATTACCACTCCAACACCATAAGGGAACAGTGTGCTCGACTGTCTCCATTGAAGAAGCCCCATAGAATACCATAGGAATGCTCTAGCATGCAAGGTATTCTCTAGTATATAGGGCATGTGCCTTGGAGAAGATTTTTTTTAGTTCGATATTCTTTTGTAATATAAATAATTTTGGAAGTGCATAGTTCAAGACCCATCACCTTTTCTTATAATAGAAAGGAGTTGTGACTTCTCTAT
>APFE030171220.1:0-13814 GCA_000404065.3 Pinus taeda
CTTGAAGAATGGAATCAGAGGCCAACCTTGAAAAACCGGTTACCACTTAGAACCTGCTCAAAATACCACTTATGGTTCGAGAAACCATTTGCGCACGAATTAAGTTGTTGGCTCTTCCGCCAAGCGAATTAATTTGCATGCTCCTCCGCCAAACAACAAGCAGATAGTTTAGGCATCCCTATCCTCCCGCTTGTCTCCTGATCCTCTTTGATCTATCCTATCAATCCATTTCTCCCTATCTTTGGCAGCTTGACAGCGACAGTCCTCTAACAATTTACCTGGGGGTAACAACTCCCAAATGTGCCGAGCATCCCAAATGTGCCAAGCATCCCTTTCCTTATTAGTCACTCCTTCATTCGCCAAATGATTAGCTAGCATGTTAGCTTTTACTTTCACATGGACAAAGCTTACAGTTTTAAAGGTTTGTAGGTGGGTGTAGATACAGTGAAAGACCTGCGATAGCCTCCAATGTTTTGACACTTTATCCGGTGATGTACCATTACATATTTTCTTGGCCGCTCTAATAATCAATTCTGAATCTGTTTCAATGATGACATTATGTGAATTTGAATCCACCAAGATTTCCAAGCATTTCTCTAGGGCCATGAGTCCGCCATGTTATTAGTGGCCTTCCCCAAGTGGCCATGAAAGATCTTCTTTATTTGACCCTATTCATCTCTTATAGCACCCCCAAAACCAGCTAACCCTGGGTTGCCCTTAGAAGCTCCGTCTATATTGACCTTTAAGAAACCATGTGGATGAGGCTTCCAAATATTTATATCTACATTTGTTTGGCTCACACCCTTGATTATGCCCTGTGGGCTTATAGAATGGAGACCCAAATGAAGTAGAATACTTGCATCTTGGGGCAAAGGAAGGTCCTTAGAAGGTGTCCTCAACAAGCTACTAATTTCATAGTTTGTTGTCCCTGATCATGTGTGGATTGAGGTATTGGGTTGTTTGTGTAACCGATCCCACCACCCTATGACATGAGCAACATTAAAGTATGGGGGTGGTTTGGCCACCCCCGTGCATGCAGAAACATGCAAATTTATATTTATGTGTCTTCTTGAATGTTCAATGGTGGTAACCAGAGGAGAGAGCGACAATACTAGTTGCGTCACTACCTTGTTGAGAGTTGGAATGTCACCATAGTTAGAAGGTTTTGGTTTATATTTTGGAAAATTGGCGACCTGAAAAGAGGCACGTGTTTCAGTTGGTTTCGAAAGTCTGGAAGCCTGCTATACTTGAGTGAGCGTTAAGTGAATTAAACCTATAGAGTGCATTCCCATCACACTAGTGACACAACAACTTACATCGTGGACTAGAGAGGTTTTTCCACAGCTGTGAAATTCATACAACTTTTCCCACCGTTCTTCATCTGGAATTTCTATCTTAGTTACCCTACAGCTGATTTCATATACCTTAGTATACCGGGAAAAAGTGGGTTTTACAGTGAAAAATTGTTTTATCTCATGTTGAATAAAACATATGTTGTTGATGGCTTTGTAAAACGCCCTGCATGTCATGGAACCTTTGATGTTGGTGGACTTGGTTGTGTTCTTGGAAATGTCCTAAAGCTTCTTGAAGTATTCTTCCTTGGTCATTAATTTATCATTGATCACAAATAGTGAAGGCAGACCCTTCTTGTTCAATGCATCAATCCTTGTGAAAAATCCGTTGGCTGCTACTTCAAGAGTGTGACACTTCTCTGTCAACTGCACTACAAAGTTATTTTTGGTCAGAACTTTCTTCACCTCCAGAATAGTTTCAGTCATGTAATCCACTCCTAGATCATCCAATTCATAGCTATTTTTAGAATTAAGAAACTTTATAATGTTGTCGGTTGTAGTAAGCATCTCTCCTAGTTGAGCATTTATATTGGCAATTGTCTACTTTGCCTTTTCCATCAACTCCTTCTGCTAAAAAATAATCTAGATACATGGCCAGATTTCATCCATCTCCTCAATGAAGTTGTTCCATATAATTTCCTTGACATCACCTAGAGTGTGGCCAATGGAAGACTCATCTGTTGAATTTTTCCATACTTCTATATGATTTTGAGCTCTCTGAAGCTCTGCTACATGAAAAATATCAGATTTCTTTTGATGAACCTCAAGAAGTTTCTCTTGGTCATGTAGGTTCTTAATTTCTTCATTTTGTAGAGACATATTTTGGACTGCATTGGCCAGTTGATCTGTGGCATCTCCTGCACTTGTTGAAGGTGGTATGGTTGTAGGAATGATTGTGATAAGAAGTGCTTCTAAAGGGGCAGTCTTTTTAGCAACTTTCTCCTTTTCCTTGATCAATTTCTCCATCTTCGTCTCCATTTTCTTAAGTTGTGCAGTCGGCTCCATGACGAGTTTCATCATATCTGCATTTGGAGTCTTTGTCTCTGCAATATCCTTAGCTAGAGGATCTTTAGTAGCTGGCAGTTTTAACTGCTTCCTCAATGCTGCTATGTCCAAATTCTTCTTTTTGACCAACTCCTATGAAGCATTGATGTTTGCAGGATGATAACCCGATTTGATTACCAAATCCTCCAAGGTTTTAATCTTGGTGTCTTTGGCAAGAGTATAAAATTTCTCCATCTTTAGCTGTGACTGGACATTTTCTAGTGTGACGTGTAATTTGGACAAAGTCATGGCTATGTTAGTGACAGTAGTGAAAATCATTTCCCCAAGTCTTCCTATGCATCTCCATTTGGTCAATGGGATGTATATCCTTGACATCAAACTCAAAAGATGTCTTTTTGTAGTCTGATGCTCCCTTGGGTTGAGGAAATCGTGCCTGAAGGAATGCCATCTGCATTTTCCCCTTCCGTAAGTCAAAGGCTGACAGTAGCCTACTTTGGGCACCGGAAGTCTACATCCAGAACTAGTTGTAAGTGTTAATCTTTAAGGCTTCATTTCTAACTTTTATTTCCTTGAAGATATCCATTATTCTCTTCTCTACCTCGCCTGAGGTAGATGTAGTTGTCTGCATTATTTTCTGCTAGCCTTGTCAAGTTGAAGAGGTAGTAGGAGACTATGTAGACTGATCACCCACTAATGAAGAAACAAGTGGCTCGTTACTGGTGATAATGGTCTGCTGCTCTGAATCTTTGGTAAGGCTTAGTCTGGAACTAAGCTTAGCCTTCTTTCTGTACATAATTTTAAACCCCACACTAAAAATATCAGTCCCTAAAGGGGACTCTTCCTCTCTTCTCCTCTTGGTTGTCTTCTCCTGCATGCTTGGAGTCTGCACTACTGACGATGAGACCTATTGTTCTTCTGCCTCTTGTAAAGTGTTCTCAACCCACTCTAGCTGATTTTTGTGTTTTTCTATTTTTGGCCTGGGTGTGTGAAAGTAAGGATTAGACTTGGTTTCTATCCTTAGTTTAGAAATTATCCCTAATGGATCATAAGACCAGGTAAAACTGAGATTGAATTGCATTTCCTTCAAAACCTTAGCTGCCTCTTCCCCTACTACTCTGCTGTTGTAAATGAAAGGGCCAGCTTGTGCTTTTATCCTAATCTGGGACTTTTTCTTGGCAGCAATGAAGTGGATTTCATCCATATTGATCATCTACCTAATGTATTCTAAGGCAAAAATCCTCATTGGGAGGAATTTTGGCCGCTTGTGAGGTGGGAGATCACATCCAAATATCCTTATTTCTAAATAATTTTCATACAAGTACCAGTCCCCTGTCTTCTGATACGTTCAAAACTGCAAAATCGGGCTTTTTCGGCCCTTTTCGGTGCAAAATTGGCCGAGGAATCAAAAGATTCCCTAAAGATTCTCCAATATGGCCTGTTTCCCGTAGCGATGCGCGATTAGCGCTAATCGCACATCGAAAACTGCCTTAGAAATTCGATCCGAGGCTCCGAAGCTTGATTTTTGCGCTTGCGCGTTTCCCTTTTCAGCTGTTGACGTCAGCATGACGTCAGCAGTACGGTGGATGACGTCAGCAATAGGACCCCCCATGTACGAATATGACATCAGCATGCTGACGTCAGCAGGGTGACGTGGCAATACGTCAGGGTGATGACGTGGTGGGACATGGTGGTAGAGTGACGTGAGCCAGGCGCAGGCAGCAAGGGGTGAGGTGGAGGCGACGTGGCGGGGTGACACGGCGCTCCTGTTACGCAAGGGGAGGGCGGTTTTGGTATGCATCAGACCGCCTTTGGTACGGAGGTGGTTTTTGTCAGGGGCGGCCCGATGCAATGGGATGCCGCCAGCTGTTCCGGTGTACGTGGGTAAAATCGTCGGACATCGGGTGCTAACGAACATTCACAAGAGGGCGCCCGATATGCATAAGAGCTGTCGGATCTGGGAGGGCTGATCCGACGGTGGTCGGGAGGAGAAGATGCACAGGGTTTAGTTAAGGTGCGCGCACGATAAAATTTAATATTTGCGGCGGCGGGTGGGTTTCAAACTTTAGAAAATGGTGTAATGTGTTTGGCGCGTTGGTTATTTATTAATCAACTATTAATAAATTCCAAAAATGAAATGCGCGGGGGTTTGTGAATGCATTTGAAGGGGGGGGTTTTTGTGTTTTGGAAGGAGTCCAAACACCTCGGAGGGGAAATTTATGCAGAGATGAGGGTTGTTACTAAGGTCCAGGTGACTTAGTAATTCCCAAGGAGATACTTATGGTTATGTTTCAACCAGAGGAAGGGGATATTTACATAGGGGAATTATTACCATAGTTCTGACAGGGGAAAGGGAAATAGATAGGGATTTACATAATAATGTCAGGAGTTAATATGAAAATGACAAGAAAGCGCTAAGTTTCAGAGGTCTTAGGATTCAAAGGGGAGATAGAACTTTGCAGAGAAAATATGTACCCTCTTTGGATAAAGCAGATCTTTATCAAGGCAAATGATATGGAAAATGATGAAACTAAGAGATATCAAGCAGATCTTGACCTCTTTAAGGGACGTTAGTAAATGATTTCGGGAAGAGGAAGAAGGGGAAGTTAGTCATGCCTCGTTTGAAGTCCTTCAGATGGGAATTGCCTGCTAACTGTGATCTGGATAAATATAACACTTGAAAATATGGAGTTGATCACAAATCACCATTCTGCAACCTCAAAATTACCTAACCAGCCTACTTACCTAACATTTTTTCTTCTTTTTGGTTTGGGTGCACTTAGACTTACAGACCCAGCTTTTCAACTTTTTCTTTTTCTGTCCTACTATCTACAAACTACCCTTATTTCTTCCAAGGGCCCAGATTAAACAATTGGGCTCCTTTGATTCTCTGCCTATCTAAGAATCTGCCAAGATTAAGCTATTTGTACAGATTATTTATTCTCTATATTCTAAAACAGAAAATTGAAACCTAGGGAGACCAAGATTGAGCTGTTTGGACCTCCCTTTAGCTGAAAATTCTACAAAAATGAAATAATTCTTCAAAATTGGAATGCAGAAGTTGCACTCTTAGCAGCACACTCTCATGGCCTCTTTCTCTGGTGGCTGTTAGCAAATATGGAGCATTGCAAGATGCAAAGTATGACATATTTGGCCTGTAAAAATGTCAATCATGAAATATGAGTAACTTGCTGCAGCAGGAGGCTAACAGTGGCTCCACTTGGGGATGGCTTCTCCTTGTGAGAAGCCAAGAACAGCATGTCAGACTGCCTTGATCTTCTGTTATTGCTGTGCATTGAAAACTTCTTAGTGCTGACTGATTAGATTAATTTGAAAATTTTTGACCAGAAATAGCACTTTCCCTCAACTGATTTGCTGGTAAATTGTGAAGCATTGCCTGCTTTCTTCTGCGTGCTTCAGCATCTGGACTGTTACAAAATGAAATAAAGTGTTGATATATACAAACATTTATGTACAGAAAATAACACTGCCTGTTCTTTCTTAATCAAAAGGGATCATGGTAATGTTTTAACATTCGGCCATTCACAGGGCCTTCTTCGGCTGTGCTGCCATCTAGCGTTTTGAGGAAATATGTGTTATTGCCTTGCACTGTGCTGATAATGTATGGTCCTTTCCACAAAATATCGAATTTTTCATGTTTGCCCTTGTCCTCTCTTCATGAATCCCACCTTAGAACTTTTCTTCCAACCCGGAAATCCTCTACTTTAGCTTTCTTATCAAACATCTTTTTGAGTTTCTCTTGCAACATCTGAGCTCTCTCATACACTTGCTCTCTGGTTTGTTGAAGGTGAATGGTCTGATTAACTCTTCTCTGCATGTCATTTGGTTCAGCCTGAATCTCCTGCAACAGTTTGATACTAGGAATGCCCAAAGATGAAGGAAATCTGGCCTCCATGCCATATACTAGCTCATAAGGGCTCATCCCAATGGATTTCTTGGTTGAAATTCTGTCTGCCCACAGAGCATTTGTGAGCTTCCTATGCCAATTCTTTTTGTTTTCCTCTAGCAGTTTCTTTATGATGTTGATGAGGCTTTTGTTGGATGATTCGGCCAAGCCATTACCTTGAGGGTAGTAAGCTGTAGAGTGGCCCAAGGTAATGTGGAATTTATGGCAGAAGTTGATGATTTTTTTGGATTTGAAGGCAGCAGCGTTGTCAGTGATAATTTTCTCAGGGCAGCCAAATCTGGAAAGGATGTTGCTCTCAAGGAATTGGATAATGGTGGAGTCATTGGCTTGTCTACACGGGATAGCTTCAATCCACTTAGTGAAATAATCAATGGTTGTTAAAATCCACTTGTGCTGGCCTGAGTATGAGGGATGAATTTCTCCAATGAAGTCAAGACCCCATTGTTGAAAAGGCTTTTCGGTTGAAATGGGCTTAAGGGGCAAAGGTAGTAATTTTCTTTTCCCTTCAAATATTTGGCATTTGTGGCATGAAACAACAAATTTCTTGACATCTGCGAACAGAGAGGGCCACTAATAACCAGCCCTTAAAATCTTGTCAGCGGTGGACTTCCAATATAAGTGTCCTCCACAGTCCCCTGCATGGAATTCTTTCGTGATGTTGTTAGTTTCATTCATAGTCAAACAATTAAGCAATATTCCTTCATGATTTTTCCAAAACAAAGCACCATCTATGACACAAAACTTTGATGATTTCATCCTAAAAAATCTTTTCTTGGTCCTGGACAATCCTGGGGGAGCACACAGGTTTAAAAATACAAAGCAAATATCAACATACCATGGGGATTGCAAGAAGGTTTCACTGATCTGTGGAGTCACCAGCTCCTGTTCATTTTCCAGTTGATTAATATCTAAGACTTGGAAGTTTGTTTCGGACATTAGCTTGGCTAAACCTTGTCCTTTTATCAGCTTGGTGGGTTTTATCACAATGTCATATTCAAGAATGTTGGCAATCCACTTTCCTCTTCTGCCTTCTAGTCCCTCTTGAGTTAATATATCTTTTACAACAGAACTTGGGACATAGGCGATATTTCAGGGGTTCATCTCTTAAAGCTCGGCTGAAGAAAGCAATTGGCTTTTCATTACCTTGATCATCCTTTTGCAAAAGGACAACAACTATGGTGTGCTCAGATGCAAAAGAAAAAATGATAAAATCTTTATCAAATTGCGGAATGGTGAGGACAGGCGTTTGAGTCAAGGCAGTTTTGATATTCTCAAAAGCTTGCTTGGTTTCAAGAGACCATTTTACTTTGGCATCCTTTTTTAACATATTTCTCAATAGCCTTATTAGCTCGGCTAGGTTAGGGATAAATCTTCTTAGGAAATTGATCTTTCCAAGGAATGCTTGCAACTCTTTTATGTTTCTTGGATAGGGGATTTGGAGGATAGCTTGAATTCTTTCAGGATCAATTCTGATCCCATCTTTTGATATGATATGGCCTAGAAGCTTGCCTTCCTCATGGGAAAACAGGGACTTCTTAGGATTCAAGGAAATGCCATATTTTCTACATGTCATGAAAATTTGCCTTAGATGTTTAAGGTGCTCTTGGTCAGATTTGGAGAAAGGGGTTAGGTCATCAAGGTATACAGCCAGGAAATCATGTATCTCTTTGGCAAATGCAATATCCATTGCTCTTTGAAAGGTAGCACCAGCGTTCTTCAGCCCGAAAGGCATTTTAACATACTTAAATGTTCCCCACGACGTGGTAAAGGTTGTCTTATCCTGGTCATCCGGGTGAACAAGTATCTGATTAAATCCTGAAAATCCATCTAGTAAATAAATTCTAGATGAACACACTACTCGTTGTAGGATATGGTCCATTTTGGGCAAAGGGTAGTGGTCTTTTAGAGAGACCTGGTTTAGGTTTCTCAAGTCTACACAGAGTCTGATCTCCCTTGATTTTTTCCTTGTGGGAACTAAATTAGATACCCATTCAGAGAATCTAATGGGTGCAATAATACCTGCTTCAAACATTCTTTTATTTCTTTTTCAATGAGGGGAAGAAGCATGGGGTTGATTCTTCTAAGCTTCTGTTTGAATGGTTTTTGATTTGGTTTTAAGGGAATGGTATGTTGGATCACTGAGGTGTCATAGGACTTCAAGTCCTCATAACTCCAAGAAAATACATCTTGGAACTCTTTGAACAAATCCACATATTTTGGTTTTTGATCAGGGGGCAGATTTTTGGACAACTTAATCATTTTGGGTTGTTCTGCTGTCCCTATGTTGTGTTCTTCTATAGCAGCATTTAGAGGCTCCATTTTTGGTTTCTTGGGCACATCATTATCATCGAACATGTCTTCTAATGGAGTTAGTCCAGCAGGCAAAATGTTATCCTTTAGGTCAATGAACTCATCCTCTGCTCTGGCTTGTTTCCTCTAAACACATTTGTTTCAGTTGTTCTATGTTTGTGTTGTCAAAAACCGTTGGGTTAAGGATTTGTTTAGCTGTTGCAGCTGTTATAGCCTGCTGATTTTCTTTTGTTAGCTCTTGGGAATCGTTCATGGCATCCATGTCAACGTTTGTATTCGAAAATTCGCCCTCAAGAGTGAGGAAATTGTTAATTTGGGCATCATTTTGAAACACTTGCCAATCTTTACATTGTTAGGGACCGAGGGTCTATGTTTTATCTCAGCAGTGAAACGGTGATCTAGTCCAAAGGGAAGCTTGCATGTGCTAGCAAAGGTTTCTAGCCTGTTGTGAGCATGAATATTATGGTCTCTTGAAATTTTGGCGAGCCTAGATTCATTGAAAGACTTGAGTATTTATGTGGCAGCAATCCTATAAGCTCTCATTCTATTGTCATTGGTAACAAATTTACCTTTCATTTGTTGTATAATTAAATCGGAGTCACCTAGAACGGACACTTTTGTAGCTCCTAGGGCTTTGAGCAATTTAAGGCCTAAGAGGAGAGCTTCATACTCTGCCATGTTGTTAGTACATCTGAAATTTAATCTATAGGCATGGCCTTCTGCGTGATTATCATGTGTATTGTGAATCCATACCCCTGCCCCTGCTCCTAACTTACTGACAGAACCATCAAACTCTAAACACCATGTGATTTCTTGTTTGTGGCTTGTATTAAGAGTTTCAGTTATTTGAGGATTGGGCAAACTTACAATTTCCGTTTCGGGAGGTTCTTCTTGTTTGCTGGTTGCCTTGACTGTTGTGACAATTTCATGGGCATTGGCAACTGATTCCTCATTGATGCATGTTTCTTGCTCTAAAGCTAAAGGGTTCTCATCAGTTGGAGGGTTGGTGTCATCATTGAATAAAATGAAAGAATCCATGTAAGAATGGATTGAGTAAATTGGAAAATTTTGGGGCTTTTCATCACTACTTACCACATACTTCATCAGTGTTTCCCTGTACAGTCTCTTTGGTTGCCCAAAGACAGATATAGTGGCATAAGAGAGGTCAAGTTGAAGGGATCCTTGAAGTTTTTCTCCCCATGATCTTGATAGGAGCATGCCATATTTTGTTGGAATGTCAGCAACTACTACGTCCATTAGGATTGTCTTGTTGGGAAATTGGACTAGAGACACACAAAGGTCTTTGATTAAGCCTAAACACTTGAGTTGACTTGAGTCAAAGGAGTATAGATCTTTATAGGGTCTTGTGACATCAAGGTTTAGTTTTTCCATTACAGCTTTGGGCATAAGGTTATGTGAGGCACCTGAGTCAAACATAGCATTATGCAAGATTTTTTCATGTATGTGCAGACTGACATAAAAGGATGGAACAGGTCCATATGTTGATTTTCCGTTAACTTGCGGACCAAACAGCAACTTAGGGGTATCATCTAAAACATTTACATCGTCCTTGACCTCTGGTTGTTGAAGTGACCTTTGAATTTGTTCCATATATACATCATGTTTGGCAAGTTCTGAGAGGGGAATGGATATCTTGAGTTTTCCAATTTCTGCTTCTAAGTTAAATGGTTTATCCAATGCAATCCTTGCATATGCAGTAGCCAATTTTTCCTTGTCAAGAGTGTTCTCGGTGTTTCCTTTTTGAATGCCAGCGTTATGATGAACGATAGTTTGTGGTATTTCTGTTTTTGGCAGATTTTTTGGAGTGTCGTTTAGATTTTCTTTTGAGGGAGAGGGAGATAGAGGCTGATCAATAGGAGGCTGAATGTCTGATATATCCTCTACAGTTACCTGACGCGGGTTTGGGATAGCAATATCAGCTGGTTCTATTATGACAACATTGTCTTTAAATTTGTTGCGATTTTTGCTATCCTTGGTTCTGCTAGGTGCAGGGGCATCGATGGTCCTTGTTCTCAACTTATATTGTTTGTGCACCTCATACACAGCAGAATCATAACCTTGTTTAAAATCCAAATATTCTCCCTAATTGGTATGAAATTGTTTAACATCAGGGTAGTCTTGGTCCTCTCGATTGAGAAAGATTTGTTGTTCATTTTTGGAATCTATCAATTTCATGTGAGTCTCATCTGCGGGCTCACTGGATGTGGATGCTTCTGCATAGTTTTCTTGATAAGGAGGTCTAATATCATGGTCAGGACTAGCCCTTCCAGCGTTTGTGGCCTGATTTTTCCTGAAGTTCGGGTTCCTTATGTTATTGGACTGTTGTCCTTCCCACGATGATTTTCTCTCAACGCTCTCTATTCTGTCTCCTAGCCTATGCATGTCGTTGATGATGTCATCTAGTTTTTGGTCTAAGGCTGAGGGTTCCTCCTTGAAGGTGGTTCTTCTCTTGGTCCTGGCTCTGTTTCTTTTGGCAATCAAGTTTGCCTCCACACTAACAGCAACATCTTGCATCTCTGCGAGGCTTTGAGGGGCTCTTTCCGTTAACTGATATGCCATTTCAACATCGAAACCATCAGGGAATTTGTACAAAGCAAGATCTGGTGGCGGTCTTAAATTTTGTGGTATTGCATTGTAGACATTATTAAACCTCACACAGTAGTCCAAGACAACCTCTTGAGGTCCTCTTTTGCTAATATCATACTCAAATAATATGTGCAAGGGGTCTTTCTTTTTCTCCCATCTATTGATAAATGTCTGGTATAAGGCTTCTAGGTTCAGTATTGGGTTGGGTGTGAGCGCTCTAAACCAGGTCCTGACATCACCGGTCAAACTTTGGACAAAAATCTTCATCCTTACACTGTCATCATCAATCTCATAACTCTCAAAATAATCCTACATTTTCTTTGTATGCTGCAGGGCTGTGCAGGAATTTGTGCCATCAAAATAGGTAATTTTTGTCTAATAGTCCTGAGGCATAGCCCTGGGATTAGCAGGCAGCTGTAAGGGCGCATATCTATTAGCCATATTAACGGGGATCAGGGGAACACCAGGGATAAGTGGAATGACTGGAGTGACTGGGATAATGGGAGTAGTGGTGGTGCTATTTGCAGTAAATGGAGGTGGGGGCACAGAGGTTGGGGAAATGGATGATGAACACAGGGAAGAAGGGTTTGAACGGAACAAAACTTTAACAGGGGTTGAAAAACTACTAGGCTAAACTGTCTCGGGAATAGTATCAGCAAAATCTTCTTGCTGCTCTTATTTCCTAAGGATTTTGGGGATTATATTAGGGTTTTCAAAAATAGTTGGGGGATTCGGATCAGGATTTGATCTTGTATGACGCGAATGCTTCTTGGGAGCCAGCTTCTAACTTGTTTTTTGGGAATTTTTCAACGAACACAGGTCGACCAGACTTTTTAAAGGTCGGTTTATTCGTTTGTGGAGCTTCGGACTGGTTTTGTGAGATTATTTGATAAATTCCCCAGCGGAGTCACCACTATGTTATCACTCAGGTTGTCCCTAAGCTCCTGAAGGGATACGACCGAGGTAACCACAAACCAATCTTTGGATTGCAGGTTCTAGCCCACCTGCAATCAGAGAGGGCTCTCTCTTAATGATTTAGCTTTGTTGATGATGATTTTAGGCTAGCTATTGGGTTTAGTGGGTTTTGTTGGTGTTTGGGTGGAAGATACATGTAAGGAAGATAATTCCAAGCAGAGAGGCAAGGGATAGTGTGATAAGTTTCAAACCGTTGGGCATGGAGTCATGGATTGAGGTTTGTTGTTGCGTTTTCTTGGTCACAAGAGGACTATAGAGCGGGATAGCTATACATGAAACAATACCAATTTCTGAAAAGATGGGGTGGAAGTCAGAGACGAAAGGCAATCAAGAATCTTTCATCAACTAACAGACAAGGGAAATGAATGTATGATTATCTAGGAGCAATTAAGAATTCCTAACTAATCATTCATATGTGAAAGAAATAGTGTAAACATGATCATTTAAGTATGCATATTCATAACTATTCCTGATGAAAACATACAACAATCATAGAAATTGAGCATAGGGTGCTGCCAAGCAAATCCTAAACTATTCTTCTTTTCTGTAAATTCAAATGGTGTAACACAGATGGTAAAGCAAACATGAAGAAAAACTAAAACAGAGTTAAGGAACACTTATTGAGCCATGTAGAAGCATAGGAATTCCATAGTCACTCTTTGGCCAATTAGACACAGCAGACAGTTTTCAGAATCCATGCATTTCAGCAGTCTTTGATTATAGAAATTATCACATTTACAGTGCGAGTCTCTGCTCAAGCAAAATATCAAACTAACAAAGAACACCCAACCAACCCTTACTACATTTTTTAGGGTGGTATATATAGGTAAAATATCTAAAAGTATTTATTACAACTGACCTAAATAGGTCTGCAAGAAAAAAGCTTTCTAAAACCTAACTTATGCTGGCATTAAATGCAAGTAAGTCTTTTTTGGGTTGCGCCAGAGGCAGCTGGATTAAAAATGAGTTTGATGGGGTGCCTTCTGTGACTTGGTGCAGTGGTTCTGTAATAACTGTACATTGAGTTCTGGTCCACTGATCTGATGTGAGTTTTAATGTGCAGTCAATTGTGTCGGTGAGCTTTGAATGGTTCCTTAACTGCTTCCTGACTTTTAAGGTTTCTTTTTAATGCTTCATTTGCCTCGAGCCCTGAGAAGATCTCCGCTGATACTCTTTGCCGCTACACTGATACTCTTTGACATGGTTCTTGGCTGCATATTTGCTCTGATATTCTTTAACCTCTGAATCGGGTCTCTCTCTGTCTTCTGATACATTCAAAACTGCAAGATCGGGCTTTTTCAGCCCTTTTCGGTGCAAAATTGGCCGAGGAATCAAAATATTCCCTAAAGATTCTCCAATATGGCCTATTTCCCGTAGCAATGCGCGACTAGCGCTAAGCGCTAATCGCGCATCGAAAACTGCCTCAAAAATTCGATCCGGGGCTCCGAAGCTTTATTTTTGTGCTTGCGTGTTTCCCTTTTCAGCTGCTGACGTCAACATGACGTCAGCGGTATAGCGGATGACGTCAGCAGTAGGACCCCCTGTACGGATGTGACGTCAGCAGGGTGACGTGGCAGTACGGTAGGGTGATGACGTGGCGGGACATAGTGGCAGGGTGACGTGAGCCAGGCGCAGGCAGG
>APFE030171226.1:0-10898 GCA_000404065.3 Pinus taeda
AAAGTATCTCTCTGTTTTAGCTAGCTCAAAGAAGAAAATTAATTTACCAAAGTTTAGAACAAACTCGCATGAGCTCCATAGTGAAACAGGTCGTTGGACGGTTCCTAAAACACCATGGATGGAAAGAATCTGCCATCTCTTTGTTAATAGGAACATTCAGGATGAAAACCACTTCCTCTTAGAGTGCCCCGCGTACAACCACATTAGATCTTAGTTTCATAATCTTTGTCCCAAAAATGACCTCTTTTACTATGTCAAAACTATAGTGAGCTTGGGAGGCTTCTCTCCAAGCTTTTTGAGCATAGAAATAAAATCTTAAATCAAACTAAATAATTTGTTTCTTTAGGTCTGATAGACCAAGATTTGGTCTCAGTGGACATTAACCATCATCATCATCAACAACAAATTAAATCTGCTTCTTAACTTTAACATCTTAATTTTTTTTTTAATTGACAAAATTTACTTTAATATCTTAATTTTTTTTTAATTGACAAAATTTGTTAATAAATATGCTGGGCCATTTTTCCATTACAAAATTCTTTTGTTAACGAAGAAATAAGTACTTTGATTTTCATGTGAATATAGTATGTTATATTTAATTACAAAACATTGAAATTCAGAAAAAATATTTCCATTTATATATAGATAATTTTGATAATTTTAAAACTATTAAAAAAATTTAATTATGAAAATATGTTTATAAAGATGATTATAATTTAAGTATATTATTTTAAAGGTAGTAACTATGAAACTATTGTTTATTAAAAAATATTTAATCCGATATATTAAAGTTATAATGAGGAATATATTGTTTCATTAAAGTGTTATAGTTATCATAATCTTTTTTATTAAAATGACGAGAAATAAAACATTTTATTTTATTAAAAATAAGAACTTTTTATTAAATTGATTTTAATGTGAAAATTTGACTAACAATAAAATTTAATGTATTTTGTATATACATATTAATTTTAAGTGAATTAGAGAAATTATAAGTTCACTAAAACCATAAGAGGATGTGAAAGTATCAGTGATATATAGAATGATTAGATTGATTGGAAGTGCAAGATTTGATGTGTTGGTTATCTTTCCTTCCTCTTCTATGTATTCTTCTAACTCCAACAAAGATTTAAGAAATAAAACATTTCAAATTAAAAATCCGTATCATTCAAACATTATTTTATTAAAAAATTATAAAGTATCATAATTTATATAATCAGTATAATAATATATAAGTATAATATATATAAAATAAAAAAATTACTAAAGAAAAGAACACTTAAAAATTATAAAAATACGTAACTGTAATATGTTAATTCGTCATATAAAAGTCATTTAATATTACAACATGTTAATTTTTTTTAATCATTAAAATAATATAAACATATATTTATTAAATCAATTGGATCGATATGGGTGGTTGGAAAGAAAGGATGAGTAGTCATAGTGGAAAAGATAAATTTGAATAGCGATGATTTGGGCTTATAATATAAATGAGATTATATTAATATATATGATTGTTAAAATATACAGATATTTTTTTTTAATTATATAAAACTATATTAAATATAAATATAAAAATACAAACTATTTAATCTACATTTTAAAATAATTTTTCTATATTAATTTTCTTTAACTATTTAATTTATAATTCTAAATTTAGTAAAATCGTTTCATTAAAATTTTAATATATCAACTAAATCCACAAAACTTTTATTCGGGACTTTAATTAAAAGGGTTTTCTTCACAAGAACTTCATTATTTTCCTCAGTATTAAAAGTATACTCAATTGTAACATCTCCCAGTGATTTGTATATATTTTATTTACTTTTGTGAATTTACTTTTATGGACAGTTGGCCATGTTGAGGCCAGGTACAAATATATGATGTAAATAAATGTTTTTTTCTTTTTCTAATTTTATATTAATAAAATGTTGCACTAAGAAAACTATGAAAATTACTATGGGAGAAAGAGGCTAGGAGGAAATTTTATACTCACGCAATTGAGGAAAATATGAGGAAAACACTTAGGTAAAGCCTATGGGAAGCTAGGTAGAGGAAATTCCATGCCAAGATTCTTTCCTCCTAGAGATAAAATGTCTCAATTTTGGAAGAGGTTGGCCAAGAGGGTGAGAGCCGAAAAGCAAGAGACAACCTTATGAACTTGGAGACTGGTAGGAGGGGGGCCAAGTAACTGAGTACCTATGGTGCTACTTTCCTTAGAGATAGGACATTGTATTGACGAGGGCGGGATGCTGCCAAAAGGAATCCTATTTGATCTAGAGAGGTCTTTATTGAAAATTTGTTCTGATTGTGGAATTAGCTTGGAGGAAGTTTTGGTAGAGATACACGTACATGTTGGCTAAGAAGTTAATTAACCAAGAAATATATAACTAAAAATAAATGAAACTGAATGCAAAGGCACAAGTAAAAAGACAATATTTATGTCGTAAAACCCTGACAATGTGTGAAGGAAACATCCACGCAGCAAGGGGTTGGACTTTCTATTAAATCAAGAATGATTTTCCTTATTAAAATAGTTTGGGCATTCATCATTTTATAGGATCCTCCTTCGTTACATAACAGTTGTTTCGTTATAAAACCAACTTGGCTGTAAATACAATTTTACACATATTTAGAATTAGTTGTCAAATTCCAACAAACTCCACCTTGACAACAATTTTCCTAATCCGTTGCCCATGCCCATTCATCAGCTCTTCTGCAAGCCAAGAGAAGCTAAATACCATCGTAGCTTCTCTACTATAACGGGCTTCATAAATATGTCTACACAATTTCCTCGTGTATGAACCTTCTTACGAGCTATCTTTTTGCCATAGATCACATGTCTCAAAAAATGATACCTTACATCAATGTGCTTGGTATTGTTGTGATAAGGTCGATTTGTAGCCAAGTGAATAGCACTCTAACTGTCACAAAGCTCTCCCCTGCGTCCTTCCAATCTCATCAAGTAGACCCTTTAACCAAATTGCTTATTTACTAGCATCTGAAGAAGCTATATATTCTGCTTTGGTAGTGGATAACACAATTGTTTCATGAAGCTTTGACATCCAACTAATTGTTTCACCTACAAGAGTAAAGACATAACCTCTAGTAGATCTCCTTTTGTCCAACTCACCTGCATAATTAGCGTCTACATATCCACAAACTGATCCTTTACTACCATTAAGGATGATGCAATGGTCACTTGTGCCTCTTAGATATCGAATCACCCATTTCACTCCTCGTCAATCTTCTTCACCTGGATTTTCCATGAACTTGCTGATAACTCCAACAGCATGTGAAATGTCAGGTCTTCTAGATAACATTGCATACATTAAGTTGCCTACAACATTTGCATATGGTACATGAGACATATACTACTTTTCTTCATCAATTCCAGGACTCAAAACCGAAAAAAAAAATTCTTAAAATGGGAAGCTAATGGAACATTAACAGGTTTCACATTGTTCATACGAAACTTTTCGAGTACTCCTTCCACATACTTTTAATGTGATAACCAAGGCTTACCATTTTTCCTGTCTCTGTGTATCTCCATGCCCAAGATATGTTTTACTGCTCCAAGATCCTTCATATCAAATTGCTTAGAGAGTTGAGCATTTAACCTGTTGATCTCTTCCATGCTTTTGCTTGCAATAAGCATATCATCAACATACAAAACTAAGATAATGAATATGCCACTG
The DNA here is from genome assembly GCA_000404065.3 of Pinus taeda. Lineage (NCBI taxonomy): Eukaryota > Viridiplantae > Streptophyta > Pinopsida > Pinales > Pinaceae > Pinus > Pinus taeda. The sequence goes on from APFE030171226.1 coordinate 3,702, forward strand.
AAACTCTTGAAGTATACAAAATGATCATACTCACTTCTAATAAAGTTCTGGCTCACCATGAAGGAGTCAAACATCTTGTACAATTTCTTGGGAGACTGCCTCAAGCCATACAATGATTTCCTGATCTTGCAAACTAATATTTTGCTTCAACCTTGTACAAAACCTTCTGGTTAATTCATATATATCTCTTCATCTAAATCACCATGTAGAAAATTTTTTTAACATCTAATTGTTCTAACTCAAGGTTAAGTAATGCAGTTAGTGCCAACATAGTATGAATAGGAACAAGTTTTAAAAGTGGTGAAAAAATATCATGAAAGTGAATACCTTCAACCTGAAAATACCCTTTTGCTACCAGTCTCCCCTTATACCTATCGATACTTCCATAAGATATATTTTTCAATTTGAAGACCCGTTTGCATCCAACAACACTTCTCCCTTCAGGAAGTTCTACAAGATCCCAAGTATTGTTCTTGGCTAAGGAATTCATTTCTTTTCCGATAGATGTTTTATATTTTTCGCTATCTATGTCATCTACTACTTCCTGATAACAAGAAGGTTCCACATCTTCGGTAATCAAAGCAAAAGATGAAGCATAATCTTCATACCTTTTGGGAGTTTTTCTTTCCCTTGTAGACCTTCTTAGATTGATTCGTTGCTCAATTGGTGTAGAAACTTCAACAACTTCCTTTTTATCTTCATCACCTTTCCCTCTAGAAGTCTCTTCGTCCTTTCGACTTTCAAAGAAAGGTCTAGCCTGCAACAGAATTTGTTGATTTGGCGATACTTGTTCCCATTCAATTATTTCAACATTTAATTTTAAAAGAGAAGATTCATCAAATGTTACATCTCTGCTAATGACTATCTTGTGTGACGTAGGATCCCACAACTTGTACCCTTTCACCGCATAGTCATAGACAAAAAAGACATAACATTTTGATTTTGGATCTAATTTTGAACGCTGATTTTTCGAAATAAGAGCATAGGCATGACAACCAAATATCCTTAAATGTGAATAATCACAAGACTGACCTGACCAAACTTCTTCAGGAATTTTATAATTAATTGCTACTGAAGTTGATCTGTTAACTAAATAACAAGCAGTGGATATTGCTTCTACCCACAACTCCTTTTGTAGGTTAGTATTGCTAATCATGCTTCTGGCTCTTCTCATAAGAGTTTGATTCATACATTTCGCAACACCATTTTGCTGAGGAGTATAAACAACATTTTTTTGTCTAACAATTCCTTCATCCTTAGAGTATTGTTCAAATGCTAGAGAATTAAATTCACCATCATTGTTAGTTCTTAAACATTTAATTGATTTGCCTGTTCTTTTTTCTACTATTTCTTTAAATTGTTTAAAGACATTGAATACATCATCTTTCTTTTTCAACATAAAGACCCAAACTTTACGAGAGAAATCATCAATAAAGATTAAAAAATATAAAGCACCTTCATATGATACAATAGGAGATGGTCCCCACAGATTAGAATGAATATATTCCAAAATTTCCTTACTATTATGACTTCCAGTTTTAAACCTCCGTTTACATTGTTTTCCATACACACAATGTTTACAGAAATCTAACTTCAAGGATTTAAAATTAGGAAGTAATTTATGGTTCATCAGTACCACAAGACCTTTCTTCCTCATGTGACCCAATCACTGATGCCATAGGCGAGTACCTTCTTCCTCTTTCTCTCACACAATCATTGCTTCACTGACTTGAGTATTTCGTTTGAGTCTATAAAGATTTCCGACCTTTTCTGCTTTCATAACAGCTAGGGCACCTTTTGAGACATTCACTACTCCATTCTAACCTGTAAACTTATAACCATCTGAATCTAACACTCCCAAAGAAATCAAATTTTTCTTCAATTCAGGTACATGTCTAACACTACTTAATGTTCTAACTATGTTATCATACATTTTAATCCTAATATTTCCCATCCCAACAGCCTGACATGATACATTATTTCCCATAAATAGAGAATTACCATTTACATATTCATATGAAGTAAACCAATTTCTTTGTGGACACATGTGATGAGAAGCACCTGAGTCTAATAGCCAACTTTCAAAATCCTGGGAGAAATTACATATAGGTAAAGTTTCATCTATCATACATAATCCTTTAGCAGATAAAACTTCATCTATCATACCTGAATCGACCTGATTTGCTTCATTATTTGGGTTATCAGACTCTTTTCGTTTCCAACTGTCTTTCTTGAGGTTTCCAATTTTATTACATTGCCAACATTTTGCCTTACACTACTTTTCCTTTGATGTTGATCTAGAAGACCCCCTTGTTTTTTCTCCTCTCTCCTTTGACCATCCTCTGGCTATCATGGCTTTTGGTGCAATTGTCTCAGTACTGGATTTCCTTCATACTTCTTCAGATAAGAAAGCTCCCACAAATGATTCAAATTTCAAAGAATCAACAATGCTCAAACTAGTTGAGGTTACGAAGTGGTCCCACAACTCGGGTAGAGAACACAACAAGGTTATAGCTTTGTCTTCTTCCTAAATTTTAACTTCGATATCTGATAATTGCAATATAAGTGTATTAAAAACATTTAAATGTTCTGCAACTTTTGTACTGTCCTTCATTTGAAGACTGTACAATTTCCTTTTCAAATAGATTCTATTGGTTAACAATTTTGTCATATATAGTTTTTCCAGTTCTTCCGATAAACCTGCAGTTGTAGTCTCTTCAACAATGTTGAAGAGAACTTCATCCACCAGGCATAACCTGATGGTACTGAGAGCTCGAGCACCCAAGTCCTCCCAGTCTGAATCTATCATGCTAGCAAGTTCCTTATTTTCCCCGTCCAAAGCTTTGTGCAACCCTTGTTGCACCAGAAAATCCCTAACCTTCAATTTCCATAAAGAAGATTTGTTCTTTCCAGTGAATTTCTCCACCTCGAACTTTGCATTTTTCATTTTGACCATTTCTTTCCTCCTAGGGTTTCTTAAAAAATATTTTGATTTATCTTCTTCCAACTAGGGTTTTCAATATTTTCTGGTTTCTCAGGTTCCCCTTTTTTCCTTTTTTTTTTTAAATTTCAGAGAACAACAACAACAACAAAAAAAACGCCCTATTACAAATTTAGTTTAACTTTGTTCCTCCTTCTTCATTCAATTCCTAAAAAAAACATATTTGAAATTGCAAAAAACAAATTCCAGAATTTTCACAGAAAACCCTATTCCACTTTTAGTTTCACTGCTCGCATTCAACAAAAAACAAATATTTTTGTTCTTTATGTTGTCAGAATTAAAAGAAAAATAATTACTCAGCCTGTATGAACAAAAGAGATGTTGCAATACAACTCTTTTGTTTTCTTCATATTCTCTACAGTCGTGTTTTCACCACTATTCTTCCGGAAAAATGGTTTCTCTTTTTCGGCTCAGTAATCGTTTGACTATCACAACAGGCTGGGTGGTTACCTCTGCGGTTTTCTTACCAAATGACGAAAATACTTTTTTAGTGATTTTTTTCAGCTGTAGGGCCCCTCATTTTCTCGGTGGTAGATTTTTTAATGGCAACTCTCCTCTTCTTTCAAAAAAATCTGAGCGAGACAGCTCTTTGGCAACTCTGCTCTTCTTTCAAAAAATCCAAGCACGACTTTTGCATTTGACAACGGATGCATGTTTTGGCTGCAGTAGAAAATTTAAAAACAACTATCTTGCTCCTCTGTGGCCCCAAAAATTGCTCTCTCAATAGTTTTCTCTCACGACTTTGATACCAATTGTTGGCTGAGAAGTTAATTAACCAAGAAATATGTAACTGAAACTAAATGAAACTAAATGCAAAGGCACAAGTAAAAACACATTATTTATGTGGTAGAACCTTGACAGTGTAGGTTTTAACCCCGTAGAGGGGGGCTAAGCATCCCCCTCAAACCCCCCGGACAAGGAGGGCTGCCACCCCCCCTGTGACCCCCTCGTTGTGTAATCGGCACAACAAAGGGGGGGCCCTGCCCCCCTCTAACCCCCCAATTCACTACACAGGTTAGTCGTCGAAACAATATAACACAACATTCTCCCACTTGTTGTTTTCTTTCCATAGGGGGCCATAAGAGAGCTTAGTCATTTTTCCATCCCTGAAACACCCATTGTTTCTCTTCTCAGAGCTCACAGATTTTTTCAATACATCTGCAGTATTCTTCAAAGTGTCCACCTTTACCAACAACACCGTTTTGTCTTCTATCATATCCCTCACAAAGTGATACTGAACATCAATGTGCTTTGTCTTTGAATGATAAGCAGGGTTCTTTGCCAAGAAAATTTCACTTTGGTTGTCACTGTCTATCCTTATAGCTCCTTATACTAACCCCATACTTGAACACAATCTTTGCAACCAAACTGCTTCCTTGCTTGCATGAGTGGCTACCATGTATTCTACCTTTGTAGTTGATAGCGCCACTACAGATTGTTTCTTACTCATCCAACTGACTGCACCTCCAAATAGGTTAAACACATACCCACTTGTATATCTTCTCTGATCCAAATCTACAGCCCAGTCTACATCAAGAAAGACAAAAATATCCAAAACTTTATCCAATCCTAGTCTTCCTTGGTAGCACAAACCATAATATCTAGTGCCACGCAAATACCTGAAAACCTGCCTCACTGTTGTCCAATGCTCCTTCCCTGGTTTTGACATAAACCTGCTCAATACTCCCACTGCATGTGCAATGTTTAGTCTAGTATAGACCATTTCATACATCAGGCTACCAACTGCACTTACATATGGAACATGGGACATATCCTCTTCCTCTTCTTGTGTCTTGGGACACTATTCAACAAATAACTTTACTCCTACAGGAATAGGAACCTTCACCGGTTACTATCCTACATATTAAACCACTGCAATATTGTCTCAACATACTTCCTCTAGTTTAACCAGAGCCTCCTCTTTTCCCGATCTCTTTTAATTTCCATGCCCAAAATATATTTTGTAGCACCAAGATATTTCATGTCAAATTTGGAGGATAATTGGGTCTTCAAATCCTGGATAATTTCTTTGTCATTTCTAACTAGCAACATATCATCCACATACAAGACCAGATAAATAACACAGTCACCAATTAATTTAAAATACACACAATGATCTGCTTTGCTTCTAGTGAAGCCAAGTCCCCATATAAATGTATCAAATTTCTGATACCACATCCATGGTGATTATTTTAACCCATACAGAGACCTCTTTAACTTGCATACCAATTCTTTTTTACCCTTCATCGCAAAGCCTTCAAGTTGCTTCATGTAGATCTCCTCTTCCAGATCCCTGTGAAGAAATTTTGTCTTCACATCCATCTATTCTACCTCAAAATCAAAAGCAACAACAACAGATAAAAGTAATCTAATAGAAGTTACCTTCTCAACAGAAGAAAAAATACACCAAAATCATTTCTCGACACCTCGGAATAACCTTTTGCTACCAACCGAGCTTTGTATTTCTCCACCTTTCCTTCTGCATTTGTCTTCTTCTCGAACACCCATTTGCTGATAATGGGTTTCCTTCCAGCTGGCAACTCCACCAGATCCCAAGCCATATTTTTCTACAAAGATGCCATTTCATCAACCATGGCCTCTTTCTAGAGTGTTCCATCCTCTGAATATACTGCTTCCTTCACAGTTTTCGGATCATCATCAGTAATACATAAAGCAAAATTTGAATAGAAAGTAGATGGACTCTACCTTTCCAGCTGCTTTCTTTCTCGAACTGATCTTCTCACACCCGAAGTTTGTGGCTCTTCATCTTTTGATTCCTCCTCTACTATACAATCTACTTCTTCCTCCTTTAGCTCAAACTCTATCTTCTTAGGTTCCTTTTGTTGGAATTCATGTTTAATAACATTTTTCACCTCTCTAAACACCACATCTCAGTTGTACACAACCTTCCATGTTGTTGGGTTCCAAAGCGTATAACCCTTTAAACCATCCTTATACCCAATAAAGATGCACTTTTCAGATTTACTATCCAACTTTGTTCATTTCTCCTTTGGAACATGTACATATGCATCACATCCAAATACCCTCAAATGTGAAAGTGAGGGTTTCTTAAAGTCCATATCTCTTGTGGAGTTTTATCCTCCAACATTGATGAAGGTGATCTGTTGACAGGGTAACATGTTGTCTCCACCACCTTTGCCCAAAATTCTTGTCCTAACCCAGCACCACTGAGCATGCTTCTTGCCCTTTCCATCAATGTCTTGTTCATTCTTTCTGTAACTCCATTTTGCTAAGGTGTATATGGAGTAGTCTTCTGCTGTGCTATACCACACTTCTTACATAATTCTTCAAATTCCTTACTGCAAAACTCTCCACTGTTATCTGTCCTCAACACCTTTATCTTCTTCTCTGTCTAGTTTTCCACCTTAGCCTTAAATTCTTTAAACCTGTCAAAGACTTTAGATTTCTTCTTAAGGAAATATATCCATGTATTCCTTAAGAAGTCATCTATAAATGATACATAGTACACAGACTTACCAAGCGATGGAACCTTCACAGGTCCAAACACATCCACAAGCTCTAATATCTGTTTCGCCCTCTTACCACCAGAAGGGAAACTCACCTGATTTTGCTTCCCATATACACAATTTTCACAGAAATCAAAATCCAGAGAGTTATTACTCATACCTTCTTCCATACCTTTACCATGAAGTATTCGAAGGACCTTCTCTCCAATATGTCCAAGCCTTTGATGCCACAATATGGTCTTCTCTCCAGAGACCACTAGATTTTCTAATCCACTGTCAAGAACCATAGAACTATTGCACCCATCAATAACACTGCGACCTTGCAGCTTGTACAAAGTTCCAGTTCAAACTCCTTGCATCATTACCAGTGCTCCTTGAACCATCTTGCAGGTATCCTTCTCGAACACTATTTTTACACTTGCATCATCCAACTTTCTTATAGAAATCAGATTTCTGGCTAATGCAGGAATATGCAGAAGACCCAGAAGTGTTCTAACCCTTCCACCTTGCAACTTCAACTTTACTTTTCTGCAACCAACGATTTTGGCCTTCCTATCATCCCCTAAGAAGACATCACCACCATTGTATTTATCATACTCGCAAGACCACTCTCTATGGAGAGTGAAGTGAAAGGATGCACCTGAGTCAATCAACCATGCTTCATGATCTACATGTGTACTTGAAGAAGCCAAGTACACATCCCCACCT
>APFE030171228.1:0-81190 GCA_000404065.3 Pinus taeda
ATACGTGTCTCATTTCCTATTTGTATTGAAACTCTAAGAAGACATGTGTCTTAACATTTCCTATTTAATTGTAACTTTAGAGATATAGGGAGAGATTCATGGACTCTCATTAATGAGATGGCTTCTCATCTTTTTGTATAAATAGGAGATCTTTCTCCTTCATTTGTTAGCTTAGCTTTTTAGTTCTTAAGCTTGTAGTTTCTACCTTAATGGATTTGGAAAGCTTTGGTGAGCTTTGTTGTACTTTATAATTTTGAAGAATTTGAATAAAGCTTTGATGTTCTCAACATGGAAGGAGATGTGAAGTAGATGTCATGCAACACATTAGAATGTAAGGTAGAGTAGATTTTGTTTTGTAGTTTTGCTTTGATTTCATTCAAGTATGTCATTTGATTGCTTTCAAGTTTGATAGATTAGAGTTTCCATTCATGCAATTTTAATTCATGCAAGTGTGTTCAACCGGTTGATTGTAGATTAGGTTTATTTACATTTTTCTTGTATTTTCTTATTAGATTAATCTCTCATGCTATATGATGATATTTTCGGAGCCTTTAGCTTAACAACCTTTTAGAAGTTAATTGGCAAAACATTGTGATTATATGTGAGATGATTGGCTTTGCTTTTCATTAGTGTGCAATTAGATAGTTTAGATGTCATTTCTTTCATGCTATATGATGATATTTCCAGAGCCTTTAGCTTAACACAGTTTTAGAAGTTAATTGGCGAAATACTGTGATTATAGGTGAGGTGATTGGCTTTTCTTTTTATTATTGTGCAATTAGATAGTTTAGATGTCATTTTTTTGATGTTATATGATGATATTTCCGGCGCCTTTAGCTTAACACCGTTTTAGAAGTTACTTGGCGAAATATTGTGATTATAGGTGAGATACTTGGCTTTGCTTTTCATTTTATTGCTTTCAAGTTTGATAATTTAGATTTTCCAATCATGCAAGTGTGTTCAACCGGTTGATTGTAGATTTATCTAATTGTGTAATTTATGCTTGACAAAATGTTTCAAGAAGGTAGTCTTCCTGTTTTTCGATTGGTGAATTGGAGCATAGAGAACACAATAGATTAGTTTTTCTTTACATGTTCTTCCTTTTTGCTTAGTAGGATACTCGTTACATAAGTTCATGTCTCATTGAGTCTTTTTAGTTCCTGAAGAACGAAATTGGCGATATGTGAAGTTATGAATGGGATTTGATTTGTTTTTCTTTCTTTATTTTCTTAGATATTTTGCCAGCTTAGATTAATCTAACTGTTCAAAGTTTTGATTTGTTTCATTTATCTTTTTTTTAGAAACTAGATTCTAACATAAGAAACAAAACCCCCAAAAACAACATAAACTATAAAACAATGAAGTAAGAAAAAAGGTTAAATAAGCACATATGGTGCACCACACTTCATCAGTTTACGATACCTGGATTGATGATTTATGTAGAGAAATTTAAGACATTGAATTTACTAAACAAGCATCCGAGCACTCTTAATCAAATTTGGAATCCAAAGCTGAGAAGGAGGATATGTGGACAAACATGCAAATTAGGAGGAAAATTCTATTAAAACAGGGCTAAAATGATGGAATAGATAAAGTCTATAGAAGACTTATTTAATGTAATTTAACTTGCCATGTATGCATATAGAGAGACTTAGGAGAGTTAGGGGTTTGTTGAGCGATTGTGGGAGAAATTCATGGATCGTAAACGATCCTTTCCTTTTGTAATCTATTATACAAGAGAGTCTGTGTAAGGAGGTGGAATACACAGAGCGACAGATAGAGATTTATGTAAACAAGGTGTGGATTCAATGTAGTCGAGAGGGGAAAGTGTGATTAAGGCTGAAATGCCTTAGAATGTAATCTAATTTTGTGTATAATATAAGATATGTGTGTTATGTGGAATTTGTGTGGTTGTATATTGTTTATGTGTCAAAAGAGTTAAATCATGTTTATAGGTTTGTTGATTGACCATCGATCACTGAAGGATCGATGGTGATCAAATGTTAATTGAGTTATTGTTATATGGGTGTCGCGTGTGAAAACAGAGTATGGCAGAGGAACTGTGTTTTAACGCAAATTCCATCAATAGCGAATGAATTCAAGTCAAAGAAGGAATAGACGAAGTAATGCACAAGAGTTGTCGGATCTTATAGATCGATGGTTATTATTGACGATCAATGGTGGAAGGCGAGGTGAAGACGAGAACTGATCTGAATTGTAAGATCTACAGAGGGCTGAAATCGACGGATATCGGGTCAAAATATGCACGCCGGTTAATTAAAAAGCCAGACCTAAACTTTTATAGATTGAGGACTTATAATTCTCATCGGGTCCGTAAAGGCGTTAAATGTCATGTAAATGGTCCACTCGATATCATTGTGGACAGTTGGATCAAGCAGATCTTGAACAACGGTTATAAAGCGTCGGGCAAGTCTGTTGATGAGGGAAAGATATCAGCCGTCGGATCAAGAACTAGATCGATGGTGGAGATTTAATCACAAATATCATTTGGTAAAAGAGTTTGAGTCTACGATGATGTTGCTAAGGACTTTGGACCATTAGATCAAAGGGTTGATCGAATGGAAAAGGTTAACTCTCACATTTCACAGGAATTAAGTGCTAGCAGATTGTGGAAACTGTGATATGCGACGAGCCAAGAAGGCGATGAAGCGTCGACCGTTGGATCGTGAAGTTAATCAACGATGAAGATTGAAGAATAGTGGAAAGGCATGGTGGAGAGCAGACCCGAGAAGTTTATGGATACAGATCTATCCTATTTGAGATCCGACCTTAGGCATTTATGGTTAGGTTTCGATGTATTTCCAGTAAATTCCCATAATTTGTGTTGTCCCGGTTTTTAAGGCAAAAACTCCTATTAACGCTTCTGATAGAAACGTGGGCCCATAACCCATAGGTCCACGATTGATATTTTAGAAATGAAAGGGATATTGCCTTAAGGAAATTTAACCTTTCATCAAATTTCCAATATCATCAGTTGGGGGGGAGATACATTCATATTCATATTTTGCCTTATTTATATCACATTCAAAAGCCCACATACTTTCAAAATATATTAATTATTAAATTATTGTTATGAGCATACAAAGGCTTTTCAAAAGTACTAAAAAGATAATTGGATACAAACACAATCATGGTTGTCACACAAAAATCAACTACGATGCAATCTAGTAAAGATATACTTTGCAACAATAATCAAATTATCATTATGCAAAGTTCAAAGATAAAAAATGAATGCAACAACAAAATATGGTTATAACACAAGAACCAACCATGTTGCAATTCAACTAAAAGGCTTTGTAGAAGTATGAAGTTATCAAATGATATCATGCAAAGTTAAGCCAAAGCTCAAGGATAAAAAATGATTAATGTAATAGATTGCTTGAGGATATGCAATAGCTTCAGTTGGGGGGTATGTTGGGCCTTGAAATTGTCATTCACTTCCATTAGTCACTTTCACTCCACCTCTATTTCATTACATTTAACTCCATTTCATTACATTACCTTACCATTATCATTATTGGGTCACATTTATATTTTTCAAAATTTTATTAATTCTTAGAATTTTTAAATGAATTTATGGTTAGAAATTAAAAAATAATGTGCATATGTTTATAGCTAACAAGTGGGATGAGATTGTTGACATGTGTAGGTCAAAAGGAAGCTTTTAAAAGACCTTTATGTGTCCTTCCAAAACCAAATTCGAATTTGAATGGAGAAGATCATGGGATCATAAGAATACGTGTCTCATTTCCTATTTGTATTGAAACTCTAAGAAGACATGTGTCTTAACATTTCCTATTTAATTGTAACTTTAGAGATATAGGGAGAGATTCATGGACTCTCATTAATGAGATAACTTCTCATCTTTTTGTATAAGTAGGGGAAGTTTTCTCCTGTCAAGGGGGAAAGAAGGAGGAAAAGAAGATAAATAATTATAGAATGTTTTGTAACAAGGCTCGAGATGGAATGAGATGTAAAGTGAAGAGCTATTGATGTAATGCGATTACGAGTGTAGATTTCCATTGTGTAAAGTTGCGAATTAATTAATAAAGAAGATTATTTTCTATTATTGAATTTTAGAATGTGAGTTTTGCGAGTTGGAATGTTATTGGACAATGGAAGGGCCCCCATCAACCATGTGCATCCCTTTGTAAATTTGTAAGATTAATTAGTTTGTTTTACTTTTGATTCATGCAAATAGTTTAGCCTTCCGTTGCAAATGTTATTTTATTTTTCAAATGTAGATTTACCTCATTGTGTAATTTTATGTTTCCTAAGAGAATTTTTTTTCCCACTTGAAAAATCGTAATCTTTCACTATGTTTGAAAAATTACATGTAGTAGATGCCTCTTAGCATATGCTTCATTGGCCGTTTGCCATAGTAAAAAATGGAGTTCTGTTTTGTAAAAAATGGTGCAGATTTCTTGCTTCACACCATGCAGGGTGTTCAATGAGAGTCTGATAATTTAAAACCATGTCTGTTATCTACGATATAAATATTCACCACACAGGGCAATGTCCCTTCTGTAAAGGTCTGTTATAAACAAAAAACTATTGCAAATATATACATATGTATAGTCTATGCATTTTCAAAAAGTTACACAAAAATTAGGGGCTCCCTGCCCTGTGATATGTCTGATCAATATAGGGCCCGTGATAGTATCAATACTCATTTGTACCCCTTTTTTCCTGTATCATCCGCTGACCTTAGGGAAGTATCGTGGCCTCCTTGGAAAGCCCGTCAGTGCTGCTGTTATGTTCCCTGTAAATGTGTTGACAAGAAATAGAGTTAAACTAAGCTTTGAACATGTTCACTTCATCCAAAATATTACTGAGAGTCTGTGCATGAAAAACAATAATATTATTGAACCAATTTACAATGATTTTTTAGTCTCCATATATGTTTATATCCATGCAATCATGCCCAAGTGAGAAGTGCAGCAAGTGGCGAAGAGTGATAAGTTCAGCATAATTATTTGTCCCATTTCCAAGCCCCATCTTAACCTTAAAGAAGTGTTGTTTAGTAAGGTATAGTATAAAGCCACCTCCACAACCTTGGCTCTGTGCAACACCATCAAAGAAAGCTTAGGGAGTATTTTTTTCTATGGGAGCAAGGGCATGCAGTCTCCTGGGCCGAGGTCTGATGGGCTCAGGAAGTTCGTGGAATGCGGATATGATCTTAGCCAAGATATGCAGCCATCTAGCTACAGTGTCTTAAAAAATAATTTGGTTCCTAGCCAGCCAGATGTGCCAACATATGAGGAGAGGAAGGCATGCCTACTTTGTTCCATGATGTGAATTACTCCAATTTTCCAAGGCACGGTGGATGTTTTCACCCTTCTATTTCCCAGGTAGATGGATCGAGGAGGAGACAATCTGCTAGAGATTGTTTAATATTTCACAGTGAAGAAATAAATGTTCAGTTGATTCAGATGCTTGTTTGCATAAGACACACCAGTGAGGGCCTTGGAAGGCTCGATGTGATAGGGATTCCCCTATGGGGACCTTATTTCTGAGATCACACCAAAGGAAAAGTTTGTTCTCGAGGGAGAACCCAGCTTCCAGATGCTCTTCCACCATTCCAAAGCTTGCTCAGATTGTCTGTGTGATATGAGACCAAGATAGCCAGCCTTTGGGGTAAATACTCCTTTCTCTACTAGACACCAAACAAGCTCATCGGGTCCTTCCTTTATCTTGATGTGAGATTCACTCAGGGCATTTGTATAGTCTTGCCACTATTGGTGCCATTGGGGAGGAATGTTGAGCCATTGGGCAGATTTCTAGCCCTGTGCGAAGATAATGGTGTGAATCTGATCAGCTATTTAAGCAAAGACCCTTATATCTTGTGAATTAAGGGGCTGGATTAATTCTCTTGATGGTTGGAATCTTCCTCCCCCCTCAGTCCAGGGGTCCAAGCCTATGCGGGCTTTGGATCCGTCATTAATTCTCCAGACCAAATTGTCTGGATGATGGGAAGGGAGTGTAGTAGAGCCTTCCAAATTGATGAAATTCCTATCCTTGACCAGCTAGGCATTCAAACCCAATCCATGATTGGGAGGGGCCAAATATACTTATAATAATAGACAGAGGTCCAAAGGTTCTGCCCAGCCAATAATGTCCAGCCCATTTTTGTAGCCAGAGCTTGTGCAAATAGGGGTAGATCTTTTATTCTCCAACCTCCCCATTTTTTGGGCATAGCAATCTTAGACCAACTGACCCATGCAAATATCTTCTTGTCTTGTTGGCCATTCCAAAGATATCTGCTGCATATCTGTTGTAGATGGGAAAGGATATTCCTAGGGATCCATGCCAATTCCATCCAGAAAACAGGTGTGGCCTCCAGTACAGATTTTATGAGCACAAGTCTGCCTGCTTTGGATAAAAGTCCATGGCACCAATTTGTGAGATTTTTTTCCAACTTAATAACCAGCCAGATCCAATCTACTATTTTTTGGCTGAGGGGTTTGATCCAAAATCCTAGATATTTAAAGTCACGGGAGGATACTATAAGGAAAATGGTGTTGAGAAAATCGAGACTCTTGTATGGAGGTGAGGGCTAATGTAATGGTGGATTTCCCAAGATTTTCCTAAATGCAAGTAACCTTTGAGAAAAGGGAAAGAACATTTGAAAAAGAGGCCGAGTCTCTAATGCTTCCATCTAGGAAAATAAGAACGTCATCCACAAAGAGGAGATGAGTCAGATAACATAATTCATTTATTTTGAGGCCACAGGGTTTGCCATCTCTTTTAGCTTGAGCTAGAAGTCTGCTAAGTCATTCCATGACAATCAAAAAGAGTAAGGGGGAGAGGGTGCAGCCTTATCTGAGGCCTCACATAGCATGAAAAAAGTGAGAGGCAAATCTATTGATAAGGACATTGAAAGTTAGAATGGTGATGCAAGACATGATCTAAGTGATGAAGGCGTGGGGGTAGCCAAGGTGAATGAGGAGCATCTTGATGTAGAGCTAGCTAACTCGATCAAATGATTTTGTCCGGTCAATCTTTAGGATGATCCCCTTTAATTTTTTGGACCGGATCGAGTGAATGCCCTCCTGGGCCGTACAGATGGCTTCATGAATTTGTCGGTGCTCAAGGAAGGCAAACTGTTCAGGTGAGTTGTGGCGAGATAGGATGGGTCTGATGTGATTTTCAATAATTTTAGCAATGACCTTGTATAGACAGTTATAAAGGGAGATGGGCCTAAAATCATTGAAGGATGAAGGGGAATCAGATTTAGGGATGAGAGCAATGAAAGTTGTATTGATAGTATTGTATAAGGTGCCGGAGGTTCGACATTCTTCCACAACTTTCAACAAATCATCCCCCAAGAGTTCATAGAAAGCAAGATAAAATTCAATCGACCATCCATCCAGTCCAGGAATTTTGTCTTTTTTGAACCATTTCCAAGTCCCTTCAAGCTCGTTAGGTGTAACAGGAGAGTTTAGTTCTTCTGCCTCATCTTCGTTAACAAAACAAGGGAAATAGCCAACAACATTGATGATGTCTGCTAGATTGGACCCAGGTGGGGATTTAAAGAGATGTTGGAAGTGAGAGGTACCCAGGTGTGAGAGTTTATTAAACATGTCTTCCGCACCCCCATCAGGAAGGGGTAGGTTCCAAATGGTATTGGAGAATTTTCTGCCTTTGGCATAATTCTGAAAAATTTTTGTGTTGTCATCTCCAGCATGTAACCAGATGGCCTTGTTCTTAAGCCGCCAGGTTTCCTCTCTCTCCTGTAAGATCCTTGCCTTCTGTTTCTCTAGCTCTATCAGATGAGATTTATCACTATCGGATGTAAAACCCAGATTACGGTCATCTGTTAGAGCACTCAGTTCAAACTCAATCTGAGATAAGGTGTAATCCTCCCTCTGATTTTTCTCCTTTGCCTAGGTGATGGAGAGGTGCTTGAGCTGGGTCATATTGTGACAGAACCCCTCGGTAGCTGATCTATGGCTCGTAATAGGGTTGGCCTTCTAGAAATTCGAGACCAGATTGATATATCTAGGGTCCTGTAGCCAAACATGATTAAATTTGAAAGGAGTTTTGGGCTTGGGATGGGGGCCGAGGATATCTAAATATATGGGAGAGTGATCCGAGATACCCCCTGAGCCCACCCATTGCCTGTACTGGTGTAGCTGATGCAGGAGGGGGACCTTGATCAAGAAACAATCTAACCTCCTAGCAAGAGCTACTTCCCCCACCCTTCTGTTTCTCCAAGTCGGTAGTGGCTTGTTCATGGGGACATCAACAAAATTATGTTGTTCCAATAGGTTTGACATGAATCCTGATAAAGAGTCCACTTGAGCTTGGGATCCCCAAGATTCCTCAAATCCAATGGAGAAGTTGAGATCACCCCCAAGAATTATATGGTCAAGAGATATGATTGAGAGATTGAGCAGGTGCTACCAAAAGTTCTCCCTCTGTTGGCATGGACCATATATGTTAATGACCCGAAGATTCAGACCAAGCTTTGCTAAGAAGATGTCCATCCGTAGAAACCATGATCTGCCCCAGGATGCTAACACTTTGATGGTGCGAGGATTATGCCCTATGGCTAAACCCCTCGATCGTCCCATAGCATCAAGGGAGTAGAATTGCCAATCAGGTTTAAGGGAGGCTAGAGATTGGGAAATGAGATCGACTTCTCCCAAGGTTTCTTGCAGCATGATTATGTCAATAGGTTAGACTTCAAACAACTTACGCAGGGCTAGTTTTTTGGAGGCACTAGACATACCTCTACAATTAAATGAGAGGCACTTCATGGGGGAACCTTGCCCGGGGTGATCATCACTCTAAGAACCCCTTCCAGAGTAGATTATTTTCCAGTGGCTACCTCTATCCCAGCCCTTTGAATAGCTTTAGAAAGATAGGATTTCCTCCCCCGAGATGATTGAATGAAGGAAACAGGGAGGGAAAGACCCAATCCCGAGAGGAGAGGCAGATGTCCATCAAGATGTGAACAGGGGCGCAAGTTGTATTTGTGCGGGGGATTCATCCCATCAGTAGAAGGAGGGGATGTGTTGGTAGGTGAGGGGGAAATAGTAGGTGCAGTGGTGGCGATGGTGGGAGGTGTTGATGCAAGAGAAAAATGAACTGCAAGAATCCAGAAAAGAACTACAAGAATTTGAGAAAGGGTGAGAGGGCAGAGGAGTACCTGATTTTTTTGCGTTCTTGGTAGCTGCCCAGGCCCTTGTCAATGGAGGCAGTGGCATTCTGTGAGCTCCTGATGCTGCCATCATAGTGAAATTATGGATAGAGGCCTGGGGTGCCGATACAGGAGTACGATCCGAAGGAGTTGCAGCAGGCCTCATTGAGGTATTTGTAGCACTTGGGGAAACCGTTGTTTTGTTGATTATTGGACAATCCTTGTAGATGTGCCCCACTTTGTGGCATCTTCTACAGTGGAATGGGACTCCCTCATAGTCTAGGATCTGTACCCGAGTGTAATTCCCCCATTATAGGGTGATTTTTTCTTCCAAACCCTCACGCGTATCCAGGTGGACCAGAAAGCGGGCTAGGGTTCGATTCTTTGTCTGTACAAAAGTCTTGTCATCATCCAAGTATGTGCCAAGAGCATTTCCAATTCTAACAAATGCCTCTTCACGCCAGTAATGCAAGGGGAGACCAGGCAAGCAAACCCAGAGGAGTCCCGCTCCAATTGGGTCCCTCTCCGGGTTGAATAGGGGACTTCATCTTTTGAGGAGGACTGGTGCCATCTCGATATGCCAATACCTTGCAAGAACTAGGTCTGTGTAGTTTTCTTTGGCGAAATGAAGAGTGAACCAGCCCCTCGGTAGAACCTACACCTCTGGCAGATCTTTGAGCATGCTCCCCTAAATCTCTCGCACCCAGAGGGTTAATTGGTCTGCAAAGTATGCCTTGCCTCGGACATGTCCTACCAACATAATGCTTTCCACATTAACAGTGACCCCCAAAGCAATACCTTCGCCAAATCTGATAGTGATGTCATTTGCCATGGCCTTCACACACTTAGTTTTTTGTTTCCTAGTTCGAGGCGCTGATGGGTGGTCTAGAAGCGGATCTGGTGAGGTAGCCCTTTCGTGAAATAGTTGAGTTGCTGATTTGACCTTAACCGCGAGCATTTCGAAACATGCCGATGAGGAGTTTACCGAAATGGGAGGGTTTTGGTGACAAGGTGCAGGGATTTCCTCAATCTGTGCTGGAAGTTGAGTCAAGCTAGATGGGTGGAAGTGGTTGACTGGAGGGTGCGGCTCGAAGGAGGGCAATGGCAGTGTGATTGTAGTGAGGATGTGCAGAGTACCCGGGGATAAAGGAGGGCAATCAAAAGCAGGAGTGTCAATTGATAGGGACCCGAAGACAAGCGATGAAGCACAATGTTTAGGGAAGGTAACCATCGGGGCAAAGCGTGACAGTGTAGAAACGGATAGAAGCGGTGAACCTGTAACCGAGAATTTAGGGTTAGGGTTTCCAAAGATAACTTGGTCGGGAAATGGGTCCTCGGAGTAATTGAGGTCCTCAATCTCCATAACGTCGCCCATGCTAGAAACAGGTAACTGCCAGAAGATGGAGACAACTGCGGGGAAATGAAACAGTCAGTTCTCTGGGTGCCTGCAGTAAGAACGAACAATGTTGTAGTAAAACCGAGGGTTTTACTCTAACCCCCTGCTAGGCCTTCTAATCACGCACGCTGCTCCCTTCATTTTTTCTTCTCCTTTTTCCTAAGAGAATTTCAAGAAAGTAGTGTTTTATCTATTTTCTAAAAGTGGATTGCTTGAACCATTAGAGCATACAGTGATTTAGTTTTCTTTCACATGTCTTTACAATGCTTTCTTAGATTTAGCTTTACATTCACTATTTAACCATATGTTTTCCAAAGAGCTTCTCAATAAGGTAGCATTCAACTATTTTCTAATATTGGTTGCTTGAGGCATTAAGAATAAATAGCTATTTATTTTCTTTCCTTATGCTTTTGTCATGCTTTTTAGATTAAGCTTTCATCTATTATGTAATCTCATGATCAGCAAGTCCAAGAAGGTAGTTCTTCCAATTTGGGTTGCCTAAGAGGCATTAGATCACATAATAGCTGCAATTTTTCCTTTACATGCTTTTATGATGCTTTATTATATCACATCTAATGTATACTCAATTGCTTAAGTCATTTCAGGAAGATGATTTCGACATCTTCCTATATTGAATGTTCACAATAGTATTTGAGCATGAAATAGATCATAGTTGTTTTTATATTGCTTGCTTTCATTTCATAGAATATGATTAATTTTATTTTTGATCAAGAGTTTTCAAGAATAGGATAGGAAGTGATTTCATTTTTATCTTATAAATGAATACAATTGGATCTAGAATAATGCTTTGCTTTTCATAGACACAGTGCCGACCTAGATTAGACTAACCATTCAAGTTTTTGATTTGATTTTATGAAAATTAAGTTAGTTGAAGTACATTTCCTTTTCTTCCTTCTTAGAAATTAAATTTTATATTAAACATCCATTAGACTTACTTGATCATTGACATTTAAAATCCATTAAAATCATTAGGCATAAAAGACAAAACCCTCTAAACAATACAAAAACATACTTAACGAAGAAAGAAACAAGGTTAACTAAGCACATATTGTGCACCACACTTCATCACTTTACTAACCCTGGTCGATAATTTATGTTAGCAATTTAAGACATTAAATTGACTGAATAGAAGCCAAGTTGGAACAAACGCTTTGGAGCCTTGGAAAACTTGGATAGAGACCAATCTGGTGATGGTTAGTGATGTATGAATGTGAGTTGGAATCACTAGTTGAGGGTTGAGGTGGTTTGGCCTCTAGAAACCTTGGTTTTCTTTTCTTGTTTTATTTCATGAGATCCCACATTCATGCTTGGAATATGACACGAGGGTGATTGGCTGAAAGAAAGATTTGGTTCAGCCCAATCTATGGTCAAGTAGTACGTGGAAATCCCTGACTTGGTTGGATTTGCATATGTTAATAAGAGCTCTTTTCCTCTTGCATTCTATGTGTAAATGTACTTGTTATTATGTGACTATGGTGATTGTTCTATTATTGTTGTTTATCTGGTTATATGCTGGTTACAAACATGGTTACTGACATACTTGAGTTATGGATCTCATCATGATTTCATTAGTAAATGTAATGTTATGAATGAATGACCTAATAGATGATATTGCAGCTATGATGAGAAGGCATCAGACCTTCTTAACGATTCTAAGATAAGTATGAGATCCCTATGTTCATATATGTAATTCTGACTTGTAGATCACATGTTCATGATGTGTTTGACGTAACGACTGTCATGGTTAGGCTTAGTTAGGTCAAGTTATTGAATAGTTTTGTGTTAAAGGCTTTGTCCTTGTGTCACTTATTGTTTTGGAAAGTTCCATCAAGTTTTCGGAAGTTACCTAGAGTCTAGCCCTGAAAAGGTGGCACAAATTTCACGATAACAGACACAAAACTGTGAAAAAAACTCTGAAGTCACTCCCTTGCAAGCTTATGCATGCGACTGGGAGTTCAGATTAGTGAAAAAACATGTTAACTTAGGGTTTGGACACCCTAAAGGGTGGTTTAGCACATGGGGGTCCTATAACACATGAGGGAAGTCAATAAGGTTTTTGTTTGTCGATTCGACTTCCTTAAGGTGATTTAGGTGGTTGAATCATATCATATTAACTCTTCGTTACATGCTTACTCTGATAGGTTGGTTAACTTGGGTAAATGTGAGAGGAGGGTGTTACAATAAGATTAAAAAAGTATGCATCCCCACCCATGTGATGACTTGATTTTTGTGAAAGAAAAACTTCACAAAACCCACTATTTACATCTTTATAAAGAACTTGTATGTATATCTAAATGATAAAATATAATTAGCATTACTCATTGATGCGTATATGAAGCTAATTTTTTTTTTTTTGAAAAATGGGAATCATAATGTATCTTGTGAAACTCTTTAAATACTTATTCAATTTGAGTTTTGTATTAAAAGTTATAAAGATTTTATAGTTGCTAACAAAACAAAACAATGTTTACAACTTCAAGGAAAAAAAAAATATTTAAACACAAAACAAAATGGTCTATCACTTTTAATCAATTCCTCTTCCAAACACTATTTAATGTCTTGAATTGGATATGTTATGTTTAAGTTGTCGTATGAGAATTAAATGGAATTTTCAAAGACATGGTGCCCTTTTGGTAGGTAAGCATGGAAATATTTTTTTCAATGTAAATTTTTAATATAGATTTGAACAAATTTTTGATTTAGAGTTTGTTGAATCTTTTTCTAAACTTTGTTAGGTTTTATTTATGGTATTTTTAATTATAAATAATAATTAAATTTTGAATCCAAATTTTAATAAATTAATAATTTAGAATTTGAATTTGATTTTTTTTGGTAAATTAATTTCTGTTAATTCAAGAAAGAAAATTACATCACATTACAGAAAAACTTCATAATATTTATGGTGTTACATACTAGAATTATTTATGGATTTCTTATTTTTTCCTTTGTTTCTACGAACGTCTACCCAACCAACAATTTTATCATTTACAATTAGGGAGCAAACCCTATCCTCATTCTTTAGAGAGAGCCCAATCACTTTCGTATATGTAGAACATAGAACGTCCTGATCATTGTCTGAATGGTCAGACTCATGGGTGCATTTTTTCCCACTAGTTGCCGACACAATTATCGTTGATGTTGTTTCCTTACTCTGGGCTTGAAATTTCTCCTCTGCTGAGGAATGAGGGGGTGCCATAGTTGACTGCTTTGAATATTGAGAAGCATAGTAGGTCGGAGGTGTCAAGTTCTTACCACTTGAAGTGGTCTTCTGGTCACTCTAACCTCTATTTGGTTTCTACTACTCTTAGGAGCGGGATGACCCCTTTGAGGAAGGGATATCCTTCTGCAAGTGTCCTAGTTGGTGATAGGTTTGACACCTGAAAGCTGTGTTTTAACAGTCCAACGGTTGAGAGAATTGTTTTCCCTCCCACTTGAGAATAATATTATCTAGCAGTCCTTCAGTCAAATCCAATTCAACGCATATACAAACAAAAGTGATGAAACCTTATTCCAATCTTTTAATGTCTATTTTGGTTTAGCAGCCCAACGAATTACCAGTTTGTTCTAAAATGTCTTGTCAAATCCATGAGGGGTAAGTTTGGGAGCCTTACCCATACTGGTGTAGCAAGAGATTTCATGGAAATAGGGTTAAAGTCTGAAAACAATGGTTGGATCGAGAGACATGCTCTTCCCCAAAACCAAAGTCCTTGGTCAAAAACCCTTTGCCGATCATCAAAATCTTTGAAGACTACCACAAAATATCCTTTTGAGCAAAAAAATAACTCTAAATTTTGGGACCAGTTCTTATGAACCCAGTCCTGGAGGGTAGAAGCTAGAGGCTAAAAACCATTGAAATAACATATAATTCTCCATTGCTTATAATCTGCTACCTTCATCATTGTTAACACATCATCCACCTCGATCGATGGAGTGTATGTTGCATGTTCCACTATGAAAGCCTAACCTGAGAGATTCTTTGGTGTTTGATAGCTAGAGTCTGGCTTTAGAACATCTTTGTAAGACAAGGGTTTAGTTTTCGGAGATGCCTCACCACCTCTGACCCCTCCCCTCAAGCATGCCACTACAAAGATAGTGGCATCCATCATAAGTCCATAATCTCTTAGAGCATTCCCTGATTTTAGTTGTCACCCTTTGTAAAGAAGCCTCACTTCTTCCTTCAAGATACCCATCTGTTGATGAATACTGTCAGCCAAAGCTCCCACAACCTCTAATGCTGAGACCATAAAACATAGGGAATCCCCAGACAAGGATGGAACAAAAATTGAAAATTTTTGCTGCTCCAGGTTTCCAACTCCTTTCATTCTTTGCTTTGACACTGACTGGTGGCTTTTGTCAAACACTTTGTATGCTTTTCCAAACCCCCTTTGAGATTTTCATTCAGGCCTTTCAGCAAACACTATGTTGACATCCTTGCACCCCTGACATTCCATGAACCCTCCATCACCGAAAGTTGACAGATCAAAAAACATTGTGGCTGAAGCTACTTCTAAAGCTCAATTGCCAAAGATAGGGTCACAAGTGAGCTTCACTGCCCTGACCATACTTCTCCACGAATTTCAGTATAGCTGACCTATGGGTGGAATTGACAAGTCTTGTTGTGCTAAAATGGCTCCCTCACACATTACTGTCTGATACCATCGCTCTTGTCCATCTCCAATTCCTCTCTTGGTAGGATTTCCTTGACTCCCACCTCAAAATATTCGTGGAAACATGTTTATGTGCTCTAGGAAGAGACTCCGCGGTTGCAGGGGAAGAGGGTCCGTCAATGTAAACAAACCACGGATCCCTGGCGTAAGAGGCAACAACATAGGAGGGTTTTAGTATGTCAGTGCTTGAAGGTTTCAAAATGGTGGTGCTCGTCATTCTATGTCTCATTTGAATTAAGAATTTGAATTAATTTTTAAGAGATATTTAAATTTCAATAGAGTATGTGGTCAATGCAAATGGCTTTGCTCTCGAAATTTTACGCACAATTTAAACAAGAGCCAGGTGGTCGCAATGTCACTGCTTTTGCTTTTTGGTACAAATGTATTTTCCATATGTAGCAATCATAGAATACATCTATACATAATAAGATATTATAAGTAGTCATTAAAAACTAGATGAGTAAAATGATATGAGTAGCTTGTACAACTTCTATGGAGAGTCAAACCACTTCCTCTCCTTTCAACATCCAATAATGTTTTCTTTCATTTCTTTAGAGAGAACTCACCCTTCAAACTATGAATTAAAATAGATATATACTTTTTCTTCCCCTTGAAAAATTGATATGAAATCATTATTCATGATTCATTGCAAAAGTTGGGGCTTACTTCATTTTGAATCGATTCATTAATGAAGATAAGACAACCTTCGCAACATTGAGCTTTGGTCAAATTGCACTCTTTGGTGGTAGTCACATCTTAAGTAATGTGATTATTTAGATCAATTATTCAAAACCTAAAATCCATTTCGTGAGCTAATATGCCATAAATATATCTACTTATAAAAATTTGTGATTTTATATACATGAAGCAGAAACAATGGTGTTTATTGTATTTTGAGCTAATTTTTCCCAAACAGAGAAATGAGCTTCATTGTTTAATGGCAAAAGTAGACATTTATGATAATTAAACCAATAAGATATTAATGTGCCACATTGTAATAGACCTTGCTATTCAGATAAGAATGAGATTTTGAACATCAAGGATGATGTTAGACATGATTAATGGTTTGTGACAAAGGTGAAAGAAAATCTATATAATATCGGAGGAAGGAGCTAAAGGAATGGATGCAATTTATTGGGCAGCGCAAAGGTTGTTAATGCTCACCCCAATCCCTTGGGTGAGGTAAAGCCTTCTTCTTTTTCGTGTGTTGGGTCTTCCTATACATTGAATGAATGGGCATTAGCACACCATTACCTTTGAACTAAGGGCAGGGCAGAGATCAATGATGACTATGTGGGTTTACTTGCAATTATGCTAATGAAGGTTCAATGATGACTATGTTAGGTTTACCTAGAATTATGCTAGTGAAGGTTCTATAATAAGTTTTACAAATCAAAACTAATGCTTAGACAATCTTTTGCAAATCAAAACTAATGCAATTTCCAAGGCAATTATGACCTTTCTCACAATCAACATTTCCAACCTCATATCAAAGGGCAACATTTGAAACATAGAAGTAGTAGTATAGAAAATAGTAGCAATTTCAACCAATATTCCCCACATTATGATGAAGAAAATTCCACCGTAGGTTTCCCCACCAGCAGCTCGGTCTTGCCAGACAGATTCACTGTTCTCCCGCAGGCTTCGTATGTAAGTTGGGAAAAAAGATTTAAGGCAGGAAGACATCAAATCGCCATCCAAGGCATTTAGATTGATATTGGTATATAAATGAATTAAATAAAGCCATGAAAAAACCGAGTTTTTTGGAAGTTCTTTTTGTTTTTTTTTTTCTAATTTTTTTACTTTTCTAAAATTTTAGTGCTTTAGAAGTTTTTCATGGTGCTGAATCTATATATACAGTCAAAAACCCAGTTTAAATAACAAAAATATAGATTTCAACTCATACTTTTCCCCAGATTCCATAACGAAAAGTCCAAAAAATTCACACTGACAACTAAAAAAAATAAAAAAAACAAAACTAAAGCTCCCTTTTTAACCGAGAAAAATCTAGTTGTTGGTTGTTTAAGTGAACGCTAATGATGAATTTGTTTCACTGATTTCAATCTTGTTTCTTTGCATACTTTTCGCATTTATCCAAACATATTTTGCAACAAGTGCTATCTGAAAAGCCTCACAGTAATTGAAAATGGTCATAGCTTTATATATATGATTAACTTATAAACTGGAGACCATTAATCCCGAATTTTAAGTCCATACAAAGAAGGGAAAATGAGCAATGGGGACATTACTTCCCCGGCTTTGAACGCTCCACAAAGGTGGCCTCCTCATCCTTTTCTGAAACTAAAATGGATGCACTGCCACATTAACAATGGTGAAAAATATTACTTCCCCTGCTTTGAACGCTCCACAAAGGTGGCCTCCTCATCCTTTTCTAAAACTAAAATGCACTGCCACATTAACAATGGTGAAAAATTAGATGACATTTTCAAAGGATCATGGGATTTCAATGCTGAACTATTTAATGGTGGGTGTCCTTAAGTCGATTGCAGATTCTCGGAATATTTGGGATTCTGACAAACATAAATATTGTCAATTTTTTGACTTTTTTGATTGTGCCCATGTCCATCAGATTCCTGAATATTCAAAGAATCTGTAATGGACTTAAGCTCACCAAATTCCCGAATATTCAAAAAATCTGCAATAAACTTAAGCTCACCATTTAATGACAGCCTCCTCACCTCGCGCCCACTGCTGACAAGAGCCTTGACGAACACTTCATTGGAAAGCACATCTAATTTATTTTATTTTTCTCTTTGCCCTGCAACCTCAAAATTAATAGGAAAAAACAAAGTTCACAATAAAAAATTCAAATTTAAATCTTTCATGAGGTGCATATCAACTAAACAAGCCCACCTTGTTGGAGGCAGAACACACAAATTTGCATCCGAGGAAAATATGACTAATCAAAATGGAGAAATCTCTTAGCAATTCAGGATGCTTATACTACTGGTTGAAAGTAAATTATAGTTACCGAGTTTGAATTTGATAGGATAGAAATTTAAATTGGAAAAATTTAATTTACAAAAAAATTGATTTTTTTTTTTTTTTTTTTTTTTTTTTTTTTTTTTTTTTAATTTAAAAAAATTTAAATAATAAAACTTATAAACAATTTTTTCAAAAGATCTACGCAATGGGCATTTGCTACATGGTCCATGTTCTCTCCTCCAAAGTCAATCCAAAGAAATTCAATTAAATTCAGCTTTTCAAATATCGAAGTGGAATAATAATAATGAAATGGAGGAGTCCTGATTTTCCGTGCTACGCTCCTGATTTTATGTTCAAACGATAATTTTAAGATGTTTACGTGACTGAACCTACCAATATAGAATGAATAATGTTCATTTTTGGAAACTCTGTGATATTATAAAAATTTAAAATTAAAGAAGAAAGAAAGAAATTATTTTAATGTACATAAGGTTAAAGATAGTTTATGAGACGGATTGTTTTTTAATTTATTTGATGTATTCAACTCTTTTTTTGTGAAGTTTCACAATAAATGCTCCCAGCATCTCGACAAACCTCTTGCTAAATAAATTATCCTAAGAGCTAGCTACCAGCATATTTGTATAACTTTCCCTGTTGCCTTTGAAGGCCTCATATTCTAAAATAATTTTTTTTTCTATTTCCACTATTATGGAAGAACAAAAAATGCACTTTTTCCTCCCACACTTCTTTTAGCTTTTTCCAGCGCCTTATTTCACAACGGAGTTGATGAGAATTAGTCCTTAACTGAGCAATAAGAATTTTGGCTCTCCAAGAGATATTTTCCTTTAAGTATGCTTTTGGTTGATGATTATGAGTGAGATTAAACACTTCAATATAATACTTTTTCTTTATTCCTAGCTCCTTATCCCAAGTACGCTTATGGAACTTTTCCATAACAAAAGCTTTTAACTCTTTGTTGTTTATGAGAAACATGTTCAAGCAAATACCCCATTTACTAAACCATTTGTTATTTTGCTGCATTTTTTTTTTTTTGTTGCACACTCTGTCATTAAAGACAACCTTAGGCCATCTACTCTCTTACATTTGCTCAATTTTTTTTAAATACTTTGTGACTTGCACCATAACAATTGCTTCAATAGGAGCAACCCCTGTTTCACTTAACAAGATAGCATAAAAAACGACACTTTTAATCTTGAATTTGTTTGTAACCAAATGCTTTTGGATTTTCTCAATTTATCTCCATTGCATATCGAATATACAATCAAGCTATTACCCCAACATAGATCATATATATATATCGCTTCAAAATGACATAACAAAAATACATGACCTTACACAACCTACAATATTGAATATTATTTATAATAATAATTTTTTTTGTCCCTATTTATTTATAATTATTATTTTTAAAAAATTACCATTATATTACCATTTAAATGTATTAAATTAAAATTGTACTCAACAATTAAAATGTAAAAAATTAAAATTTTATTTGTATATGAATATATGCTTAGAGCGATACAATGTCCTCTTCGAAAGGACATTTTTATATTTTTATTGATATTAACAGAGGGATTAATTTTTTTTTTCTAAGTAAAGTTAATCTATTAATATGTAACAAAATATGATTACAAAGAGACACAGGCTTCAACAGTGCTGAACATTGTCTATCAGAAAATAACTTGACTGCCCATCAATGGGGAAACCAGTCCACAAAGGCAAAAAATACCCAGATATGGGATATCAGTCTTTACAACAAGAAATAACAAAACAAGAGTAGTTCCAACAGGACAATCATAAACCCAGAGAATTTCCAATAGAACAAACATAACAGAAAAGAGCCAGTCAACAAAGGAGACCTCAACTTGCATATGGGCGGCACCTGGCTACCACGCGTCTTCGCTTGAGTTTTTCTGGGGCGGGCTTTTCTTTGATGAGGCATGCATACTAATTCCAGTCATCCTCCTCCTCTGACAGGCCACTGTGTGGCCCACGAGAAGTTTGGATGCCACCAGAGCTGCCAACAGCTACATGCGGTCCTGACGCGTCAACCATACTGCCACCTGGTTGTCGCATGTCTCCAGAACTTCCACCCGCTACATGCTGACCGCCACCCAGGGCCTTGCCATGCAGAGTACCCATTTCCTTGTCCATGGCTTACTTTCCAGAATCTCATCCATTCCTAAGCCTGCGTGCCCCTTGTTGCTGCGCTCCAATACTTCTCGACGGGGCATCTTGCGGCTCATTTTCTTCAGTGAAAACAATGGTAATGGTGGTAGTAATGATTGGTCTATTCAGGGTGCTGCGGAAGCGAAACTGGGTCGAGTGGGGAGCTGGGTGAGCGGGCAATGGGAAATTGGCAGTGTGGACCACAACATCTCTTTGGCTAACTCCTGGAAATTGTGCGCGTCCCCGTCCACTGCGAGTATTAGGATACTTGCCCGAGACAGAGCTATGGGGGTGAAGAATTTCAGGGGAAGGGGAGGGGGAGGTGGGTTCAGGGCTCAGCATCACCGGAGGGCAGACGCTACCACCTCGACTTCCACCTCTGCAACTTCTCATGCGATGACGAATACGAGCCATGGCAAACCAAGCCGAGTTTTCAGCGGGAGAGATGGCTGAGGAATTAAGCAGAGAATGAGCAAGGGAAGGCTAGGCGGAGGTCAAATCGCAAAGCCTGGATTGAGAATAGTGATGCCCATTGCCAAGGTTGACACAACTCACTAACTAGCAACGACTCCCTATGACAGTTCGAGAGTAGGGTGCAGCAGCTTGGGGCAGAAAATTGCAATGGAGCAGGGGGGAGGGACAACAATATGGTGAGGGGAGTCCATATCTGTGCAAATAATGACCAGGTCTCGGCCCGAGCACCCATTAAATGCTGGTTGCAGGGGGCCATGAATTCAGCTCAAGCTGGCTTGGGAGGGAACGCTGACAGCCATGTGGCTCGTCCTCTCAACGCCTACAAGTCTAATCCGCATTAATACCTTGATTGTCACCCGCATCTGGGTAACTGAGGGATTATTTTAAATAATTTTAGATTGAAAAAATGGTACATATAGTGTAAATTGGATGGGTGTGTATATTTTATTATATTTATTGTCTTAGTTGAATATTTAACACCTAAAATATTATAAGTCACTTGTTATCTTTTTCTAAATTCTATAAGTTATATTTTTTCCAATGAAAGACAAATTTAACCTATTAAAACTCAATTTTAAAAATGTGAATTTTTATTTTTTATTTTTGTTTATTTTTATTTATTTATTTATTTTTATTTTTTTTTAATGTAGAAAGCTATGAAGAGCCATTGCTCCATATGAAACCAATTATTCCAAGAGACTCTATCAAAAATCACTAAGGGTAATATCTCTATAATCCACATGTGTTTCTTTTGAATATTTTCCCTTGGTAAATCAATATAAGTGTATCTGTTCATATGAAAAACTTGAGTGAGAGAGAAGGTAATAAATAGAAATATTGTTTTGTTCCTAATGTTTCAAATTGTCGAGAGTGTCATTGCTAGAAGACTTGGTTGTTCATTCATCTTTTTATCATCTACCCATTTTCCCAAGGCTTCTAAAGGCTTACATTTTTCTCCTTTTATTTGCTAAAAATGTGTGTTAGGACCACACCATGATCTCCTCTCGAAGTTACCTATTATTGGTTTTCATTTGTTAGGAAAGCCATAGAAAGGTCCTCATTTCCAATGGTTCTTTTAATTTCCAAATCCATATCCACCACCCTCATGAATCTTGCTCGTTTTCATGTGGAAAGGCTATAGAGTAACTCAAATTTTCATTCTACAATCCTCCAAAAGGATTTCCAATGCACACTAATTCATCCTCCTTAATTCTTAGGTTGAAGGAGGCCTTTACCTGCTTGTGTGAAAATTTTCCATTCATCTACATATGTTTCCTTCAATTTCAACATTTATATTAGTTTTTCATAATGAGATTCATAAATTACCTTCATATGGGTGACAATTTTCTGGAAGGGATGAACACCCTTTAAGTGTGTAGGATATTATAAGGTCTTCTAACAGTTTTTATAAATCCCTCCCTTCTATCTAAATATGAAGAACCATTTTTACCTTCCTTCCATTTCCTTAGGTTGAAAGAGACCTTTACTAGTTCCCACATGACCTTGTTCCATTCATCAACATGTTTTCCTTTAATATATGTGTTAGTTTTCCATCTCGAAATTTACAAGGTCCCTCTATATGAGTGTTATACATCTCTAGGGAGAATCACCCTTTGATTTCCACAACTCTTTTAAGGTATTTTCATAAAAAAAATTATAAGTAAAATATTCACAAATTGGGAAATCAATGTAATTTTTGAAATTTTAGCTCAATTATGCAGTTCCTTGGATATCTTCCATGTAAACTTTGAGTCTTAGGGCTGATGTAAAATATTAATTTACAACAATAATATGTCACTTCATTTCAACCCAATTTCACATAGTATCCCAAGAGAATAATTACCATATTAAGTGTACATCAATATCCCAATGTTATAGCCCTTAGGGAAAAATATTTAAGGCATCTAATAAATATAAAATGTCTTATTGCAATAGATTATAACAACAACAAATATGATACTTTACCTTCTAGATATGAGTTAAATCACCTAATGAGTTCAACTATATATTATATAAAATCAACATGAACAACAAAGGCTAAAATATACTCAATCATGAAGGTAACATATGTTAAAATCAAATATACAAGTGCACAATATTTGGACAATTGGAAATTTCTCTCTCACACACACACACACACACACACACATACATATATATATAAAGTATAAATACATACCATAACTATATCACAAAGATGGTAAAATTCAAGCTCTCCAAACCCTAGCTAGAGAAACAATAAGATAACATTAGCCACCAACACCTCCTAGCAAGGAATCATTTGAAAAAATATCCACAACATGGTATCATCAATAGATGCGAATAATCCTTGGCACATACAATGAGGTTTTATCATACAAACTCCCCACACTATCATTATTGTCTTAGGTTTTGTAAACCCTAGACATATTGCTTCACATAAGTACAAGGAAAGATAAATATAGTATTAGCCTTCAAAATTACATGGCCATATTAGGGTTTGAGTCCTCAAACCCTGTACATTTAAAGTTTGGATTAATAAAAACACTAAACCCTTCATGAAACACCAAGGATAAAATAGTTGAGTCTCTTTCCAAGCAAGGCATCACACCAAGCACAAGATTCATTAAGCTAGTCTCTCCATGATTTCCCCTTGCCACACATTCCATAAGAACAAGGTTCCAAAATCATGCAAGGTGTTAACTCCACTTAGACTCCATGTATCATACTAGGGTAGAAACATTGGCTCTACAATAAGAGCTATTATAACCATCGTCTCTTCAAAATAATTTCAACTGAGAGAATCAACGTTTCTCATTAAGGAGAAGGAAGTGCATCCTACTAGAAATAGCCCTTCCTATGATTTCCTTTTACCAAATGCTTCCCATCATTGAGATTCCAATATTTTTCCAATATTGTTGATCAAATAAAGTGGGTTAATGAAATCGAGGTCTTGTTCTTCACTTTTGTATCAAAAAATAAGTAATTCTTCCCATCCCATGCAAGAGTAAATTTGTCATTTGATCAATCTAAATGATATGGCAGACATTAGGGTGAACTTCTTTCTTTGGCCTTCGTCAAAATTTGTAAAGTGTTGGCACAAATATGACATCAGGGAAGGACCCTCGGTTCAGGAACAAAGAGCCAACAATGGTTCATTGTAGTCTAGGACAACACTGGCATTTTCACCTTATCTCGAGGGATAAGGAGTTTCACTCGAGGTGTGCTGCGATCAAAACTAAGAAGGGTTCAGTATAGGGTCAGGGATATATTAACCATTACTCTATAAGTGGCATTGTGCATATATTCAGACTAATAATATATCAACATGAGGATCAATCTGCCATGAGCATAGACTCACAACACATTCAAAATTTTAGTGGGTCTAGACATCGTAACCAAATACCCACATTTTACCAAGTAACCAACCTGACTCCTCTTTTATATTGATTCAACAAAAAGTCATTACATTATACATTAGGCCTCATCCATAGACAATTGCATGAAATACTCAATTACATCACACCACTGATTACACCAGACTTCATCTCCATCTTCCCAGCTACCGCTCTGGCCTTAAGGGCTAATACTCTAGTAGGCAGAAAGGTGAAAGATGTTATTAAATAGGTTGATTCAAACATAATTGAATGGAAAGGTGCCCTCAACAAATGAAGAGGAGGAACCAGAAGATGAAAAGCCACAAACTCCGGGTGTGAGAAGATCAGTTCGAGAAAGAAGGCAACCAAAAAGGTATAGTCCATCTGCTTTCTGTTCAAATTTTGCTTTATCTATTACTTATGATGCTCCCAAAACTGTTAAGGAAGTAGTAGATTTAGAGGATAGAAAACTCTGGAAAGAGGCCATGGTTGATGAAATAACATCTTTGCACAAAAATGAGGCTTGGGATCTAGTGGAGTTGCCAGATGGAAGGAAACCCATTGGCAACAAATGGGTGTTCAAGAAGAAGACAAATGCAAAAGGAAAGGTGGATAAATAAAAAGTTCGGTTGGTAGCAAAAGGTTATTCCCAGGTGTTGGGAATCGATTTTGGTAATATTTTTTCTCCCGTTGCCAAGGTAAATTCTATTACATTACTTTTATCTGTTACTGCTGCTTTTGATTTTGAGGTAGAACAGATGGATGTGAAGATAACATTTCTTTACGGGGATCTAGAAGAGGAAATATACATGAAGAAACCTGAAGGCTTTGTGGTGAAGGGTAAGAAAGAACCGTTATGCAAGTTAAAGAAGTCTCTGTATCGTTTAAAACAGTCACCAAGGATGTGGTATCAAAAAATTGATACATTTATACGAGGACTTGGCTTCACCAGAAGCAAAGCAGATCATTGTGTGCATTTTAAATTAATTGGTGGCCGTGTTATTTATTTGGTCTTGTATGTGGATGATATGTTGCTGGTTGGAAATGACAAAGAAATTATCCAGGATTTGAAGACCCAATTGTCCTCCAAATTCTACATGAAATATCTTGGTGCTGCAAACTATATTTTGGGCATGGAAATTAAAAGATATCGGGCAAAGAGGAAGCTCTGGTTAAACCAAAGGAAGTATGTCGAGACAATATTGCAAAGGTTTAATATGCATGATAGTAAACCGGTGAAGGTTCCTATTCCTGTAGGTGTGAGGTTATTTGCAGAACAATGTCCCAAGACATAAGAAGAGGAAGAGGACATGTCCCGTGTTCCATATGCAAGTACAGTCAGTAGCCTGATGTATGCAATGGTCTGTACTAGACCAAACATTGCACATGAAGTGGGAGTATTGAGCAGGTTTATGTCAAAACTAGGGAAGGAGCATTGGACAACAGTGAAGCGGGTTTTCAAGTATTTGCTGGCACTAGTGATTATGGTTTGTGCTACCAAGGAAGACTAGGATTGGAAAGAGTGTTGGATATTCATGGCTTTGTTGATGCTGACTGGGTTGGATATTTGGATCAGAGAAGATCTACAAGTGGGTATGTGTTTAACCTATTTGGAGGTGCAGTCAATTGGATGAGTAAGAAACAATTTGTAGTGGCACTATTAACTATAGAGGCAGAATACATGGCAGCCACTCATGCAAGCAAGGAAGTAGTTTGGTTGTAGAGATTGTGTTCAAATATGGGCTTAGTATAGGGAGCTATAAGGATAGACACTGATAGCCAAAGTGCAATTTTCTTAGCAAAGAACCCTGCATATCATTCAAAGACAAAGCACATTGATGTTCAGTATCAGTTTGTGAGGGATATGATAGAAGACAAAAAGGTGTTACTGGTAAAGGTGGACACTTTGAAGAATACTGGAGATGCATTGACAAAATCTGTGAGCTCTGAAAAGTTCCCTTGGTGTAGAGAGACAATGGGCATTTCAGGGCCAGGAAAATGACTAAGCTCTCTTGTGGCACCCTATGGAAATAAAACAACAAGTGGGAGAGTGTTGGGTTGTGTTATATTATTTCCACGTAGTTAACAGGGGGTTTGAAGGTCACTGATAACCCCACTTTGGGCGGACCCACCTACGGTTTTGTGCATGATTTTCGCACATGTTTTTAGGACGCAATGGTTTTTGGTCCATGGTATTGGAAACAATGTTTTTCGGTCCATGGTATTGACGCGATGGTTTTTCGGTCCATGGTATTCGATGTTTCGGCATGTCTAAATATGTATTGTAACATTGAAAGGAACATAATGAGAAATCAAGCTGGTAGTCCCAGTTTTGGGATCCAAGGGAAAATCTTTGTGTATATGTGTTTTATGTGTTATGCTCTCGCATTATTTATTTTCTACATTTTAGAATTCATATGCAGGTAATTTACATACAGGGTTAGAACCTACACTCTACTCCTTTGCTTCATTTGGGTGTTGAGGTGATTACACCTCAATCCTTCTTAAATTCCCAATCCTTCTCAGGCTCTCTGGCTCCTGGCCTCTGTCCACTCAAATCTCCCTCTAAGCATTAGAAATCATTGCTAAATGCCTTTAGGGATGGTGGCCACCTATTCTATAACGGAATGGACCATTGATGCCTTTGAAATCCCCAAAATGGTCGTTCTCTATTTACACAGAGAAACACTGCAAAACACAGGAAAAACCCACCAAAAAACTATTCATCAGACTTCAAATATTCATAAATCCGCACTATATTTCTATCAGGTCTACCTTGATATCGTGATCATATCTCCACCGTTTATCTGAGTGATCTTGATCCAACATTTGAGGTTCATTTCGGGCGATGAAAGCGTACGAAGATTACCTGCCCAAAAAGGTGGTTTTCTGATGCCACATGTCGTTCAGTGGATGGGATCGGGCAGAGCCCTGTCAAAACCACTTTCTGCCTACGGCCCCACTGAAATCCGCCTTGTTTCGTGATTTCCCTTTGTATTTAAAAAATACACGAAAACATTGAAAAACCCCGTAAAATGGCTTTAGAATGACTTGAAATATTATATATTTATATTCGTAAACCCTTTTGGTTCCGGTTTCATCTCATCGGCACATTTCCTTCGTATTTCGTTAATTTAATGAAAAAAGCAAATACGAAGGAAAATGTCATTTTATGGATCTCAAAAT
This sequence comes from Pinus taeda, assembly GCA_000404065.3. Taxonomy (NCBI): domain Eukaryota; kingdom Viridiplantae; phylum Streptophyta; class Pinopsida; order Pinales; family Pinaceae; genus Pinus; species Pinus taeda. Next base: position 27,403 of record APFE030171228.1, read on the forward strand.
ATATGAAATGTCACCTATTTCTCCATCGGGTCCGGCTATCACGAGTTAGGTCTATATTAGCCTTGCTCCATTGTAATTCTATGATGCTATGTTGCAATGCAGTTGATCGCAATCACATATCACACATACCCCGGGTCATTTGTAAGTGCTCCTCTGTGGTTTGCTGATGCGATATTGCGATTCAACTTGGGCTGTCGATCTATGTGCTTAATCGACGGTTCTTGTTGACCCCACTGATCGTTGTTGCATATTCCATGTGGTCTCCACCGATAGTCTCTACCTGCCACCACCGATTGCAATTTTCCGATCGAATCAGGATCGTTGATCGGCTAGATCCAACGGCTCCTGTGCATTGCTCCATTGACCTCTAATAGGCTTCATTTCACTATTTTCTTTATGTTTTTGCCTTTCGATAGTGTTATCCGACTTTTCTAAAAGTCCTTCTCGTGATAGTTTTGATATTTAGATGACTTAAAGGGTTTTCTAGGATCCATTTGGATCACGGCTTCCCACTGAAAAAGCTTTTGGACCACCAAAAGTTGGGTTTTAAGCATCAATCAAGTGAGGATATAGCTTCTTCACTTGTCCAATCTCTATCCATCTTGCACTGCTTGGTTTTGAACCTTTGAATCCGATTTTGAGGTACTCAACATCCCCTCTGCGCATAGTTCTCACCTTCCTGTCCAGAACTGTATCTTCCTGCAACTCATTGAGATATTCAAGCAATAGATCATCAACAGAAGGCAATTGACTTTGCTCTTTGGGATCTTCAATCAATGAAGGTTCAAATAGTCTTAAGTTCTCTACATTAACTATTGAATAAATGTGCATGTAAGCTGGCTAATCAAGGTGAAAAGTGTTCTCACTAATTTTATCAAGTATCTTGAAAGGCCCATACCTTATTGGCTTCAACTTCTTACCTTCACCTAGCATTTTGTATTTGCTGATGTATAGCCAGACTTGATCACCAACTTGGAAGCTATGCTCAATTTGATGCTTATAATGCCTTGCCTTGTACTTGGATTGGATTCTCTCCAGCTGTTCTTACACTGCCTGGTGAGTTTCTTAGATCTGTTCAATGAACTTGGTTGCTTTTTCCACATCACGGTGTCAATCAACTATTATGTCTTTTTCAAAGACAAAATCCAAGGGAGACCTTGGTGTAAAACCAAAACAAGTCTCAAAAGGAGATTTCTGTGTAGAAGAGTGCTTCGCATGGTTGTAAGCATGTTGCACATAACACAAATGCTCATCCCAAAGCTTGGGATGCTTGTTGCAATAGCCCCTGAGTAACTAGATTATTGTCTTGTTGACCACCTCTGTTTGGCCTTCTGTTTGTAGATGAAATGTTGTGCTCTTATTCAGTCTAGTGTCCATCAATTCCAACACACTTGACCAAAATTTCCCAACAAATCTGGAATCTCAATCAAATACAATAGAAGTGGGTAACCCAAAATGAACCCATACATGCTAAAAGAATAACTTTGTTGTTTGTTCAGCTGTAATATGCTTATTACAAGATATTAAAATAGACATTTTGTTGAATCTCTCCACAATAACATATAAATAATCATGACCTTTTATAGATTTTGGCAATCCCCCAACAAAGTCCATGGAAACACTTTCCCAAGGATGAGAAGGAACTGGAAGTGGATTGTATAAGCCTAGTTTTCTATTGTTGGGCTTGCTTTTAACAGACATGGTGCACCCTTTAATATATCTAGAAATTGTTTCATGCATTCTTGGCCAATAATAGAATCTTTTCAGTTGTTCTTCTTGGATTATGTTAACTCTTTCAGTTTGAGGAATGCATAACTTTCCCAAATGATACAAGAGTTGGTCCTTAACATGATAATCCAATTCTTCTACCTGTTTTCCATAACTTAAAGTTGCATATACATCTTTGAAATCTATATCTTGAGCATATTGTTCAATGTAGCTTTCATGCATTACTGAGTTATGCTTAAGTATAGTAGATGCATTTATGATTGGTCTGGACAACATATATGCAACTTTATTGTGTATGCCTTTCTTATATTTGACGACTAGATGAAACTGCTATGAAAACACATCCACCTATAATGTCTTGATTACTGCAATTTAGTTTGTGAGTGCAAATATTGAAGTGGTTGATGATCTGTATGTATAATTGTTTCCTTGTCCAATAGGTAATGTTTCCACTTTTCACACTCTGCACTAATGCATACAATTCTTTATCATATGTGGGATAATTAACTACTGCAAAATTAAATGCCTCAGAATGATAACATATGGGTTTACTGTGTTGCATCAACATTGCTCCCATGGCATACCCACTGGCATCTGTTTCAATCTCAAATGGTCTTTGAAGATTTGGCAATGCTAGTACTGGTGTTGTACTAATTTTTTCTCTCAAGGTGTTGAAGGCTTTCTGCTGTTTGCCTCCCCACTGAAACACCTTGTTCAATCATGTTAAAGCATGTAAGGGAGCTGCAATCAAGGAAACGTTAGCAATAAACTTTCTCCAATATTGTGTTGCTCCTAGGAAGCTCCTAACTTCTGTAGCAAATTTGGGTTTAGGCGAGTCCACAATGACTTCAACCTTAGAGGGATCTATCTTCAATTCACCACCCCCTACAATACGACCCAAATAATTTAAAGATGTTTTTCCAAATTCACATTTTGATAACTTAACATAGAGATTTTCTCTTTTCAAAACATATAGAGTCTGCTTCACATGCTTCAAATGTTCTTCCCATGTTTTACTGAAAACAAGAATGTCATCTAAATACACAATTACAAAATCATCAATAAAAGGTCTGAGTACATCATTCATAACTCTCATGAAAGTGGCAGGAGCATTAGTTAAGCCAAAAGGCATAACTAGCCATTCATACAACCCTTGCTTTGTTTCGAAAGCAGTCTTCCATGCATCTTGTTCTGCAACTTTGACCTGATGGTAGACACTACGCAAGTCCAACTTGGAAAGGTAAATAGCTTCTTTCAACTGATCTAATAGATCATCAATGCGAGGAAGAGGATTGTTAGGATCCCATATTGTCTATTTCTGACCTTATATTTTGTCATAATATTACCCTTTTCAAGCCATATTTGAAAGCCCTTGCTAGTTTTTTACTCAATCATTCTAAAGGTATACAGTAACTCTTCTCATTGCTATATGTTTAATTATTTAACACATAATCATGCTATCTTTATAATTGATCCTTGAAGTTGATTGAGTTGCTGAACAATTATTGAAACTGACTAAAGTTAGTAGGACTATATTTTGCAGTTACTGAAACAACGGGAACAACACGAATCTCGAAGCTAAAACAACAAGGACAACATGCAAATCTCAAGGAGACAATTGAGATTTGCATACTAGATTTTCAACAACAAAGGAACCTGATCGATCATTGAAGAAACTGTTACATTGGTCGTAACGTTCATAATCTAAATTACAGTAACAACATTCTATTAACGGGAACTAATTTCCCTATTTTTGTACAAAGGGTTGAACTAGAATTTATAATGAAAATATTTTGTAATAAATGTCTCCTCTATAAAGAGGAGACATCTACATTAGAGAGGGGATCTACAGAGGATGAACAAGCTGTAACGCAAGGATTGTAGTTGAAGAAACGAGACTGAATCTTTTCTATAATATGGTATATTGACGGATGAATAAAGTTTTGTTCTAAGCATTTTATCTTAGTTTCCGTGTCCTGGGGATTCTTGTGAGAAGGACAGGGCCCACCTTCATCACAAGATTCACCCATTTCCTTTCTGTTGTGTGTTACGTGTGATCTCTGTTTCATACCTTGTTAACGAGTACTGCTTCTGATGTTATTTTACTTTTGCTAAAACTCTGCATTTCTTTTAATCGATTGATGTTGTTATATGAGTGCCTCACCGATGATTAGGATTTATAGAGTGAATTGGTGAACTAGATAACAGAGGCAGGTGCTGAATGTTCCTACTCTGGGGATAGGGTCCTGATCCTTTGTTACAGGACAACCATTGTTTTATTTTGTAGATTTACTCCTTTTAATTAATTATCCATTTCTCATTCGATTCCTGCAATAGAGTATAACTGTTGTAACACAGAGTAAAGGTTTAACAGAGTGTGATCTATTTATACTACAGCTTTTTAATGCTATTAAAATTGAGTATATACAGTATGTAGTCACCTTTAAAATAATCAGACTTTCCCAGGTTGACAATTTATGTGGCACTCAAATGTTTAATTAATAAACAATTAAAGTGACCAACATTTTGGCACCATTGCCATGGAAGACGACCGAAGATTTTAAAAGCATTAACGATTTCCTTTTAGATGTACAGGATGCATGAAAGGACGTAGGAAAGCTAACCCTACAGGCGGCAGGGGCCAAGGCAAAGGAGGAAGGAAAACTTTCATTGATGACATCATTTCAAAAGTTGAATCATCTCAGAAGATAAGTTCTCGGAGGCCACAGACTTGGCACCCTCACGAGACGGATTACGAAATGGAGGGAGTGTTGGGACCAGAAAGGGTCGAGGAGACAGTAGAACAAATCAAGGAATCAGTGGAAGATACTGAAGAACCGATAGAAGACATTGAAGTTGAAGAACCAATAGAAGGTATGGAAGTTGAGGAACACGTTTAGGACATTGAAAGACCTACAGAAAGCGCTGAAGACCGAGCAAGCGAGATAGGGGAACAACCAATGGACGAAAACAATGAAGGACTTTTTGGTGGAGGACGAAGAGAAGGAGGAGGAGAAAACTCCCTTTCCACCTTGGAATTCCCTATTAGAGATCTTCCTAAAGGGGCAACTCCTATGAAGAACATCCCACTCTCAGCCCTACCTAATTTGCATGGTTTATCATATGAAGACCCTGATGAATTTCTGTTCGAATTTGATATATTATGTAGGAGTTATGATTATGTTACTAATTCTCAAAAGTTAAAGTTATTTCCAGCAACATTAAAAGGAAATGCATTGAGGTGGTTTATGAGCCTGGGAAGACATGTGATCACAACATGGGATCAAATGAAAGAAAAATTCTTGGCTAAATACCAGGACTACTGTCGAACAAGAGAAAGGAAGGAGGAATTATTTAAGACAGTTCAGAAGGAGGACGAGAACCTGGAGGACTTCGTGGAAGGACTACAGTATAATTTGCAGCAATCTGATCATCTGAATATGAGTAAGGATATTCTTAAGTCAATATTGTTAAAAGGGGTACGAGATGATTGTTTAGATATGTTGAATATGCTTGGAAAAGGGGATATATCTAAGGAATCATATGACGAGATTGTCAACCTCTGGAAGAGATGTTCAAGAGGAGCAGCAAGTAGGCCAAAAAGCAAAGATAGTACATACTCAAGAGTCTAGAAATCAGCGAGTGGAGGAGCAACACGGGCTGAAATAGGTAACTTACTTGAAGAATTAAAAACTGAAATGTTAAGCTCTTTTGCTTCACAAATTGATACCTTGCAGGTTAAAAAAAAGCAGGCAGAAGCAGAAGCTGCTTTGGCTATTTTCTTCTCTAAATGCATAGAAAAACACCCATTAAGGGAATACCCACTGGACAAGGTACCAATTTGCACTATTTGTGAGAAGGACCATGAGACTCAACAATGCCCTTCTTTACCAATGCCCTTCTTTACCAAGAATAAAAGCAGCACTGCAACCAACTGAAGAAGACGCTGAAGCAGTGTACTTGCTGACACAGAGAAGGCAATGGAAACCACGAGGACAAGGTACAAATTCTAACATGCCATTTAATCGTTGGAATAATAATCCTCCTTTTAAAACAAATTACCCGCCCTTGAATCAAATGCAATACCCACCCTTCAACCAAATTAATTTCCCACCCATGCAGCAACCAAATCCTCCTTTTGTTGATCCTACAATATGGAATCCATGGGCTCTAAAACAATCTTATTTTAATCAATGGAACCCAAACTGGACAGCTCAACAGATCCCATTTCCAAACCAATTCCCCCAGTATCAGCAATCCATCTCCTTGCCATCAAATGCTACACTGAATAATCAGACAATGAGACCCCAGCTGCCTGTGCAACCAAACCCCAACCCTAATAACAATAAAGCTCTGTAGGTAATTGATATTCAAAACCAACCTGTTTTCCCTATGCAATGTAATGATATTCATTTGCGCTCTGGGAGAATAGTTGAGCCCATTATTGATGACATTACTTCTTCTGACTCTAATAAAGAGGAAACAGAAAAAGAAAAGTCATCTAATAACAATGTTGAAACAGTTGAATCATCCGCTAAGAAAACTGCTGAAACAGCAGAGCCACCATTCCCTGAACGTCTGGCTCTTACCAAAACACTTGAGCCACCTGCTTTTAATCCTTTAGGAGAATTGCAGAATTTGTATGTTAAAATTCCGCTCTTACAAGCACTGAGAGATGTACCAATTTATGCTAGAACTGTTAGAGATATTTGCATTAAGAAACTTGGAAGAAAAGCTAAATATCCCCTCACAGTCCATGTCATGGGTGATCTAGATGCTCTAATTTCAGGAAAAACCCCTCCTATGAAATATGATGACCCTGGTCACCCTACGGTCACAGTACAGGTTGGAAAAAATTTTGTTTCTAGAGTTCTAGTAGATCTAGGTGCTGCAATAAACATTATGACACTTGAAACTGCACAACTATTACAATTAAAGAATGTAATTAGGGAAACCCCAACCATTCTAGAACTAGTTGACCGCTCCACAATCAAACCTGAAGGAGTAATTTAAGACCTGATAATTTCAGTCGAATCTTGGAACTACCCAGCTGATTTTGTTGTATTGCAGACTAAAACAAAGTTGGGGGGTCATCCATTGATTTTAAGGAGACCTTGGCTGGCTACAGTAGATGCCTTCATCAACTGTAGATCAGGTTCAATGACAATTTCTAACGGATGTGAAACCAAGCAACTTACTATTTACCCTCATGCTACACCTATGGTTAATAATGATAACTCTGTATGGTTAGAATATGAGGATGATGAGACCCAACCCATCTTGACTGTCGAACAAGCCTTAACTTTTAAAGATACAACTGAGGATGAATTAATTAGCAATTTTATTTCTGAACCTTCTTTGGTTAACTCCGAAATACATGATCACTTGACTACAATCTTGGAACCTGAATCCCAACAAAACCTTAGAACTGAAAATTTATCTCAGACATCAACTGATATATCCTCCAAAAGTATAACAGTAGAAATCGAACCTAGCAAAACATTGAATATAAACCCTAACCTAACAGATGCTGAAACACAACAGTTAATGAAGTTACTTCGTGAGAATAAAGAAGCATTCACATGGGATTACACAGATATGAAGGGAATCTCTCCTGAATTATGTACTCATCGTATTTATGTTAAAGAGGGATCTCACCCAGTCTGTCAACCCCAACGACGAATGAATCCCAATTTAAGGGAGATTGTGAAGGAAGAACTTCAAAAATTGCTGAATGCAGGATTTATATATCCTATATTTGATAGTGAATGGGTTTCTCCATTAGTAATTGTACCTAAGAAAAATGGGAAATGGAGAGTATGTGTAGATTATAGAGCTCTAAATAAGGCCACTCAGAAAGATCATTTCCCCTAACCATTTATTGACCAAGTACTAGACAATTTGGCAGGAAAGAGATTCTTTTCCTTTTTGGATGGATTTAGCGGATATAATCAAATCAAGATTGCACCCCAAGACCAAGACAAGACCACTTTTACTAGTCCATGGGGGACTTTTTCCTATAGAGTCCTTCCATTTGGACTATGTAATGCCCCAACAACATTTCAAAGAGCAGTGATAGGGATTTTTTCTGATATGCTTAATGATTCCTTAGAAATATTTATGGATGATTTTACTCCTTATGGTGTGACTTTTGAAGATGCATTACAAAACCTTGAGAAAGTACTTAAACGATGTATAGAGGCACATCTTGCCTTAAGTACTGAAAAATTCCATATGATGATGAATCAAGGAATTGTATTGGGACACTTCATCTCATTCCTAGGAATTCAAGTTGATCCAGTTAAAGTACAGGTAATTCAGACTCTTCCTATCCCTAAAACACAAACTGATGTAAGAAGTTTTTTAGGACATGCTAGATATTATAGAAGATTTATCAAGGATTTTTCTAAAATAGCTTCTCCTTTGTTTGTGTTACTTATGAAAAATGCTGAATTTAAGTGGACTGATGCTTGTCAAAAAGAATTTAATGAACTTAAACATCAATTGTCTACAGCTCCCATTTTAAGAGGACCTGACTGGGCACTCCCCTTTCATATATCCTCTGATGCTTCAGATACTGTAATTGGATTTGTCTTGGGTCAAGAAGATAACAATCTTCCCTATGCTATCTATTTTATTAGTAAAAATATGACCCCTACTGAACTTAATTACACAGTTACCGAGAAATAATTTTTAGCAGTCATTTATGCTATTAATAAGTTTCGACATTATATTACCAGTTACACTACTTTTGTTCATACTGATCACTCGGACATTAAGTATTTAATGAACAAATTAGTTACAAATGCTCGAGTTACTAGATGGTTATTATTATTACAAGAATTTGATATCACAATTGTAGATCGACCAGGTAAAGAAAATGTAGTTGCCGATTTCCTTTCTCGGTTAAAAACTGATGAAAACACTCCAGTAGATGATTCCTTTCCTGATGAATATTTATTTGCAGTGTCTGCTCAATCACCTTGGTATGCAAACATTGCCAATTATTTAGTTGCAGGGAAGCTACCATCACACCTATCACACAGATAGAAAAGAAAGATCGTTCAACAAACTGCTAGGTACATCTGGATAAGAGGGTGTCTTTTTCACATAGGACTCGATCAGGAAATTCAGAGATGCATCAGATAAGATGAAGTTTATGATATATTGAAGGCTTATCATGATGGCCCTTGTGGAGGGCATTTTGCTGATAAAAGAACAGCACACAAAGTTCTTAGAATGGGTTATTATTGGCCCTCACTTTTCAAGGATGCAAAGAAATATGTTAGGGCCTATGATAGCTGTCAGAGAATGGGCCAACCTAATCACAGGGATGAAATGCCACTGAAGCCCCAGTTAATACTTGAACCTTTTGAAAGATGGGCACTAGATTTTATACGTCACATCAACCCTCTATCCAATCAAAGAGCTTATATACTGGTTTGCACAGATTATATGACTAAATGGGTGGAAGCTAAGGCACTCTTTAGAGCTAATGAAGAATAAGTTTTAACCTTTTTATTTGAAGAAATCTTTCTTAGGTTTGGATTGCTTAGAGAGCTAGTGACAGATGTAGGACCTCCTTTCAACTCTCGTGGCTTTAAAGATACACTTCAGAAATATCACATTAAACATAAAATGACTATGCCTTATCACCCCCAGGCCAATGGGGAGGTGGAAAGTATGAATAAAGTCATAGAAGCCATTTTAACAAAAACGGTAAAGGAGAACAGAAGGGACCAGTTTCAAAGGTTGCCTGAACCATTATGGGCTTATAGAACTACTTGGAGGAACACTACAGGTTTTTCACCTTATGAATTAGTTTATGGTAAAAGTGTTGCTTTTCCTGTGGAATTTGAAATCAAAACCTTAAGGACTGCTTTAGCTGTTAACTTTGACTTGACTGATGCACAGACAGCTAGGATGCAACAGCTTCAAGAATTGGATGAAAAGAGGTTGGATTCCATCCATCAAACAACTATGATACAACAACAAAGAACCAGGTGGCATGACAAAACCATTAAGCATAAGCAGTTCCAAAAAGGTAATTGGGCTCTACTGTATGACTCCCGTTTTGAAAATTTTCAAGGTAAATTAAGAACATGGTGCCTAGGACCTTATGAAGTAGATATTGTTTTCCCAAATGGAACAGTCAGACTCCTAACAATTGATGATTCCAGAACACAATTGTTAGTGAATGGGTATTGGCTCCATTTGTATCAGCAACCTATTTCTTAAGAGGATTTCAAAGCCACTTGCATGATAGACATACATTATGCCTTTTTGGGGGAACCTACTATCCCTCAATGCACTTAGTTTTTCTGTTTATATATTTATTTTTCTTAGATTAGATTTCTTAAATAATAATCCCTGCCAAGGGTTGCCATGTTACAATTAAATATTTTGCAGATCTTACCTTCGGAGGATGGCTGAGAAGAAAAATTTCAATACAAGAAGGATTAAGCTTCGGCTTGGGAAACATTGCCATGTCACTTCAGATCATAATTCATTTTCTTTCACATTCCTTCAGCAAAATTTTCCCACCATTTCCTGTTGTTGAAACACCATTTCCCGTTACTGAAACACCATTTCCCATTGCTGAAATACCATTCCCTATTGCTGAAACACCAATTACCAGTGCTTAAACATCAATATTTTCCATTTTTCCTAAGAAGCACCAATTTCCCCATTTATGTTCCCGAGAATGAACCATATTCCGATGGATACATATCACTCTTCATTAAAGGAATCAGCCATTCATCCTGATAATTATGTTCCTTCACTATTACTTCCTGTGAATAATGAAAACCTTGTGTATAAAAACCCTCATACTTTACAAACCCTTTTTATAACTATCATTGATCTATTAATGACGAGATAATAATTTTCGCGCAACAACCAAAGGTAAATGTAAAGGTATGTGTGTTTAGGTGTGAATATTAAATTGTAGTTATTGAGAAGATATTGATATGATTGCCGAAATCGTCGTACCTTCAACCATATCATTCAGCCGCAGTTGGGGGTGGAATACTTAAATATTGTAATCATTTCATGACACACCGATTACCATCATTTCTTACTTCTTGCGGTAGTGTCTAGTCACCCCATCTGTACCTTATCATGTCATAACTTCATTTGCAATGTTCTACTCTGTTTCAACCAAGGCAACTCGACTCTGCACTTTGTATTTTGCCTGAACCAGTAACTATGGGAGGAAATGTTGTTAGACATGAACCTAGCTCAACGGCATTATTGGAACTTTACCAGGAGGCATACCAAATCTTTCTACAAGCAGGATGGGCGGATTACTTCAAAAGACTTCCGGATTTTGATTCACAGCAGGTTCTGGAATTTGCATGCAATTTGAGGGAAGGATACTTCGCTATCCAAGGGGTACGAATTCCAGTAACAAAGGAGGACATAGTGCAAGTTTCGGGACTACCAACCAATGGTACATGTTGGTTCAGCAGGAAACACCTCATTCTCAATGCACAGCAAGACTTTTTGTTACCAGGGGAGCGCATCGAATCCAAAGGCAGGGGTGTTACACTTCAATCACTACCACTGCCATGGCCAAAGGTTACATAATTTGTTAAGCATTATTTCACCTGCGAGGGACGTTATCAGGTAGTCTACCAGCATGAATTTGTGTTATTAAATCATTTGAGGCATGGTCATTTAATAAATATGCCCTATTATCTGCTTGGTTGTCTAAAAAATATGGCACATTATACCATGAATGCAAGGCACCAACTCCTCTCCCTCACCCACCATCGTTTGGTTCAGCTCTTAATAAATAGAGGCTTTGCCCTGCATAATCTACCTCACCTCAATAACCCTCCCCAGCAAGCCGAAGAAAATCCTCAGCAAGCTGAAGAAAATACCCAACAAGCTGAAGAAAATTCCCAGCAATCTAAAGGAAATCCCCAGCAAGCCGAAGAAAATTTCCCAGCAATCTGAAGAAAATCCCTAGCCAACTGCTGAAATCCTTCAACCAACAGAGGAAAACTTCCAGCAAGCTACTGAAAATCAGCAACCAGTAGCTGAAACACCCCAATTGAGCACTGAAAATCCGCAGCAAACTCCACCCCTTAATGAGGTTGAATCATCCACTCCCATTGTCCATATCCCCACTGATAATTCAGATGACAATACCCCCATCGTTATGCTTAAAAGGAAAAGACAACATAAAGCTGCAACCCCACTAAAGAGAAGAACGAGGGCCTTAGTTAAGGAAGCCATTATTTCTGATAATCCCCCTACCCTGAGGAAAAGTGCTTGTAAGAGAAAAACCATTGTTTTTCCTGCTTCCTTACCATGGCAAAGAACAAGGTCGTCTGCTGCAATTGAGTCCATTACCCCAAATTCCCCACATATCATTCTAAAATCCCGTATTCCACCTAGCCCTGAACCCTCACCTTCCTCACCCTCAAGTGCCGAAATGTAGAGTGTTCATGATTTTGTGACATCATTTTTCTCAAAAGAGGCAGCTGCTCCACAAGAACTAGCTGCCGATTCATCTAAAGTAGACACCCAAGACGATGTAGGGTATGTGGCTGATACACAAGAACTAGCCGCTGACCCAACAGGTGACACACAAGAACCACCTGTTGGAAAAAAAAAGGAAGCCGACCTAGATGTGGCTGATACACAAGAACCGACCACTGACCCAACAGGTGATACACAAGAACCACATGTTGTGGATTCAAATGATGAAGTTGATGCCGAACAACAATCCTCCCCTCCACTGGAACCTGCAACTACGGAAGGCCCAATTACTTTAGCCTCCCTTCAGGAAGAAAATGAGTTTTTGAAATCTGAAATTAAGGCTTATCAGCAAGAGTTAACAAAGGCTAGGGAAGCCTATGAAAAGGAACTCAATATGTACATGTTAGCTCAGGTAGCATCTACAACTGAAAAGAGTAGAGAAAAGGATCAATACAATGAATACATGTGCAGTGAATGTGGTGATCTCTATTCTAGAGCAGGTTATAAGATAACTGAAGTTCCATTATCTGGAGCTAGTCCAGTATCTCCTCCTGTTATAGTTAAAAAGGAATACCGTGCTGTTACACAAGAACCAGCAGGGTCTTCAAGGATTTTGGAGAAAGAAATAAAACCACCACGGCCTACCCTAGTTGTTACAGAGCAGAAACCAGTATCAAAGTATTTTAAAACTGCAGCTACCCAGATTGAACCTCCATGTGTCAGCAATGCTCACACAGAGACTGAACCTCCATGTGTCAGCAATGCTTATACACAGACTGAACCTCCATGTGTCAGCAATGCTCACACACAGACTTCTAGTTTTCAAAAACTAAGTGACACATGGAAGACAGAGTATGAGCTCTCACAAGGAAAGGCATTTCAGCAACAGAAATCATTATGGCTCAACTATGAATACATAAATTGGGAAGTTCTTGAATAGTCTTGTGCACAACACAAGCAAAACAAGAAACTAAAAACTAGATTGTCCCTCATCTTTGACTTGGTCCAAAGGTTACTTGCTACGAGGAAACCATCTTTTAACTATTCTGTGTTTTTGAGAGAACTCTTAGCATTCCTCCAAATAAAACTAATCAAGGATGGAAGACCCCACCAAGTGTCTACACCTCAGCAATTTATTGAGACCTTCACAGAAGCACCGAATAGTGACCAAAACTTGTTGTGTGAACTCTATCTTCACAACGAGGCTATGCCTGAAGATAGAAAGTTTAGTTTAGTTCCTCTTATTGGCGATATTCAAATAAGAGCCTTTATTTATTTCTTGGCTAATCAGCTTACTTGGTAGAATGCTTTTATGTCAGCAACACACAATGATGAGAACTATCTTCTCTGGATCCGAGCTGAGCCACAAAATGTTGTTGTTTTTATTGCCGAACATCAACGAATTCTACGAGAGCCAGGGATGACTGATCATATCAGGAAACTACAGGCAGTAGTCTTGGAAGACTGCCAATATTATGTGAAAACTAAAGGAGCTCTAGCTATAAAAGAAAATAATTTGTTATGGGAACACTGTCCTAAGGAGAGACGAGAATACCACCCTTATAATCCTCTTAATCTTCAGGCAGCAATCTCACGAATACCTAATTACGTTAAATGCATCCAACAGTGTGTTGAACAATGGATTGGTTACCACTTTCACTTCCCTCTCCTACGGCTACCTAGACAGAAACACATGGCTCAGTTCAAATTGACCAAAAAGGAGGAGCTGACAGCATGGCAGAAACTTCATAGTGTCCATGGGTTTAGAGACATGGTTGACAACACTTTCTATACTTACTGCATAAGCAATTTGCACTGTTCATCCCAGTATTCCGACTTAGATTCAGAGTAGAAGTTGCATGTGGACATGCAATCCTTTCAGTTGGGGGGGAATGTTAGGATCCCATATTGTCTATTTCTGACCTTATATTTTGTCATAATATTATCCTTTTCAACCCATATTTGAAAGTCCTTGCTAGTTTTTGACTCAATCATTCTAAAGGTATACAGTAACTCTTCTCATTGCTATATGTTTAATTATTTAACACATAATCATGTTATATTTATAATTGATCCTTGAAGTTGACTAAGTTGCTGAACAATTGTTGAAACTGCCTAAAGTTGGCAGGACTATATTTTGCAGTTGTTGAAACAGCGGGAACAACATGAATCTCGAAGCTGAAACAGCAAGGACAACATGCAAATCTCAAGGAGACAGTTGAGATTTGCGTACCAGATTTGCAAAAACGAAGGAACCTGATCGATCATTGAAGAAACTGTTACATTGGTCGTAACGTTCATAATCTAAATTTCTGTAACAACATTCTGTTAACGAGAACTGATTTCCCTATTTTTGTACAAAGGGTTGAACTAGAATCTATAATGAAAATCTTTTGTAATAGATGTCTCCTCTATAAAGAGGAGACGTCTACATTAGAGAGGGGATCTATGGAGGATGAACAAGCTGTAATGCAAGGATTGTAGTTGAAGAAACGAGACTGAATCTTTTCTGTAATATGGTATATTGACGAATGAATAAAGTTTTGTTCTGAGCATTTTATCTTAGTTACCGTGTCCTGGGGAATCTTGTGAGAAGGACAGGGCCCACCTTCATCACAATATTCACCCATTTCCTTTCTTTTGTGTGTTACATGTGATCTCTATTTCATACCTTGTTAACGAGTACTGCTTCTGATGTTATTTTACTTTTGCTAAAACTCTGTTTTTCTTTTAATCAATTGATGTTGTTATATGAGTGCCTCACCGGTGATTAGGATTTATAGAGTGAATTGGTGAATTGGATAACAGAGGGAGGTGCTGAATGTTCCTACTCTGGGGATATGGTCCTGATCCTTTGTTACAGGACAACCATTATTTTCTTTTGCAGATTTACTCCTTTTAATTAATTATCCATTTCTCATTCGATTTCTGCAATAGAGTATAACTGTTGTAACAAAGAGTAAAGGTTTAACAGAGTGTGATCTATTTATACTACAGTTTTTTAATTCTATTAAAATTGAGTATATACAGTACGTAGTCACCTTTGAAATAATCGGACTTTCCCAAGTTGACAATTTATGTGGCACTCGACTGTTTAATTAATAAGCAATTAAAGTGACCAACAAGGATAACAATTCTTGATCGTTATTTTATTTAGTGCTCTGTAATCAATGCACATCCTCCACGAACCATCTTTCTTTCTCACCAACACGATTGGAGATCCACATGGTGATGTGCTTGGTCTTATGAACCCTTTCTCGAGCAGCTCTTGTACCTGCTTCTTAATCTTTGCATTCTCTAAAGTGGATAACATGTGCATTCCAATGTTAGGCAATTGAGTATCTTGCTGCAAATGAATATCATGCAGTATTTCCCATTTGGGTGGCAGGTCTTTAGGTTCTTGAAATAGGATATCATATTATGAAACAATTTTTTCTAAATCAGCTTTCTATTTAGCATCACAACCCTCAAATACATTGGTTTTATCAAGGTTATTTTCCTTTACAACCATTAGTAAAAATTGTTTGCATGAATTTACAATTCTTTTCATCTGCCCTGTGTTAATGAAAGTAGTTATTTTTGAGCTGATGAGCTCTTACAATATGATCTATTCCATCTTTTGTGAGTTGATACTTATTTTTAGTTCTATAGAAAATGGATTTTCTATCATACAAGTAAGGACTTCCTAAAACAACACCACATATATCCAAGGGAACTATATCTAACTCAACCTCATCTACAAATGTTGACCCAAAAGCAAACCTAAGTTTACATTGTCTAGTCACTTGTAGCTTTGCTTTATCACATACCCAACCTAATGGATATGGCTTCTTATGAGGTGTGGTTAGTAGTCCCAACTTCTTTACAATTGCTTCAGAAATAAATTTTACTTGTGATCCACTATCAAATAAAGTATCAACCTTTTGATGCATGGAAATAACTCTAATATGAAAAAGCTCACGTCTTTTCCTCTCACTTTCTTCATTATCAATAGATTGTGCAGAATTACTAGTAAATGCTTCAGAATTTTTACCTTTTATACCTATGGTTGTGACTGTTGTTTCATCACCTGAGTCTGACCCCAAATCTTTCTGAATAGCAGCAGCAGTCTTCTTCTTCTTTCCATCGAACTTCTTGGGTTTCAGCTCTATATGCAAAGACCAATAATGTGCATCATCATGTCCATCCTTCTTGCAGTGAGTGCATGAAGGTTTGTCTTTTTGTACAACATTTGCCTTCCTCTCTTTCCATTTCTGCTTCTTATTTTCCTTGTTCTTGCTTACAGTGGGTTTTGATGGTCACCCAATCTCTAAGTTCACATTCTTACCCCTAGCCTCTAGATGTGTAGCCTGAACGAATACCTCATCTATGCTAGTGGGGTTAAACATGAGAATGGTGTGCCTCAAATAGCTATGCAGAACACCTATATACTTCGACAAAGTTTCAGGTGAGTCTAGAGAAATGCCTAGAATTAAAGCTCTTTTCCTAAATTCCTCAATATAGCTTTGTACACTTTGGCCCTTTAATTGGAAAATATTTTGCCAACTCATCATTGCTTGCTGCATATAAGCTAGTGGATAGAATTGTTTTTTAAGGGCAGAAACAAGTTCACTCTAGGTAGAAAGAATTTTACCATGCTTCTTCAAATCAGCTTGGGTATTTCCTTCCCACCACACTAGGGAAGTTCCTCCAAGGCGAAGGCTAGCCAACTAAATTTTACTCCTTTCTGAATCAATGTTCACCTTGCAATACACATCAATCTATCTAATCCAATTACCTAGCTTTTCTGCATCTAATTCTCCATCATAGATTGGAAAATCAAACTTTACATCTAATTTAATCAAAGTTGTTTTCTTCTTTTTATTTTCAGGGCTTGAAGTAGGTGTTGATGGAGGAGGCTTCTCTCCTTTCCCTTTTCCTTCTGAATGGGAAAATAGAAGAGGTTCCTCTACTCCTTTGCTTCATTTGGGTGTTGAGGTGCTTGCACCTCGATCCTTCTTAAATTCCCGATACATCTCTTCCACCATGGTTCTCATGGTCATGAAACTGTCCATGAACTGAGAGTTTGATTCCAAGGGAATTTCTTCTGCCATTTTCCTCCTAGGATAGACTCTTCCAATTTCTGGGTTCACCTCAACCAGTTATCCTTCTCCTAATTTGAGCTTTGAGCTAGTTAGCATTCAATAATCCAGCACAAGCTTGTCTAACCTTAGCAAACCTAAAGCTCTGATACCACTTGATCTGATAATGAGATCTTAGACAATTTTTAAGGTATTACATACTCATGTGCATGGATTTGCCTATGTTACTTTGTGCAATGGATCAATAAGATTGCGAAATACATAAACCATGAAGCAGTTAAAGAACATAATAAACAAACACACATAAACACAACAAGTTTAATAAAGAGTTCACCCAAAACTCCTGGGCTATGTCTCCTGGTCCAACCTTCAGTTGTGATCTCTCTATTAAGTCTTCAGAAGCAGAGTTTTTACAAAAAGCGAGCTCAATTTGAGTCTCACACAACATATACAAAACAACAAGGATTTACTTGAATCCCCCAAGTCTTTCTGAGTACACAAACTCTCCTCACTGACTCTCTATCTCTGTTTGCTCTCTGTATCAACACTTATTCCTTTCTATCTCTGTTAGTATGTGGATTTAAAGACAATTGGCACTATCTATTCATTTCTCCTTCTCGGGCTCTTTGGCTTCCAGCCTCTGTCCACTCGAATCCCCCTCTAACCTTTAGAGATCATTGCTAAATGCCTTCAGGGATCGTGGCCACCTGTTCTATAACGGAATGGGCCATCGATGCCTTTGAAATCCCAAAAATGGTCGTTCACTATTTATACAGAGAAACACTGCTAAACACGGTAAAAACCCACCAAAACATTGTTCATCAAACTTCAAATATTCATAAATCGGCACTATATTTCTATCGGGTCCGCCTTTATATCGTGATCGCATCTCCACCATTGATCTGAGTGATCTTGATCCAATGAATGAGGTTCATTTCAGGCAGTGAAGGCGTACAGAGATTACCCACCTGAAAAGACAGTTTTCTCAAGCCACATGTTGTTCAGTGGATGGGATTGGGCAGATCCCTGTCAAAACCACTTTCCACCTACAACCTGCCCGAAATCCCACTTGTTTTGTGATTTCCCTTTGTATTTTAAAAATACACGAAAACATTGAAAAACCTCGTAAAATGGCTTTAGATGGACTTGAAATATTATATGTTTTCATTCATAAACCCTTTCGGGTTCAGTTTCATCTGATCCGCACATTTCCTTCGTATTTCATTTATTTAACGAAAACACAAATACAAATGAAAATGTCATTTTCTGGATCTCAAAATATATGAAATGTTACCTATTTCTTCATCGGGTCCAGCTATCGCGAGTTAGGTCTATATTGTCCATGCTCCATTGTAATGTTCTCATGTGATGTTGCAATGCAGTTGATCGCAATCGCATATCGCACATACCCCTGGGCCATTTGTAAGCGCTCCTCTGTGGTTTGCTGATGTGATATTGTGATTCAACTTGGGTCGTCGATCTGCATGATTGATCGATGGTCCTCGTTGACCCCGCTTATCGCTGTCACATATTCCATGTGGTCTCTGCCGATAGTCTCCACTTGCCACCGCTGATTGTGATTTTCCGATCAGATCTGGACCATT
Organism: Pinus taeda; assembly: GCA_000404065.3. Classification (NCBI taxonomy): domain Eukaryota; kingdom Viridiplantae; phylum Streptophyta; class Pinopsida; order Pinales; family Pinaceae; genus Pinus; species Pinus taeda. The sequence goes on from APFE030171228.1 coordinate 46,304, forward strand.
GATCGGCCAGATTCGACGGCTCCTGTGCATTGCTCCATTGACCTCCGATAGGTTTCATTTCACTATTTTCTTTATGTTTTTTCCTCCCGATAGTGTTATCCGACTTTTCTAAAAGTTCTTCTCATGCGATAGTTTTGGTCTTTAGAAGACTTAGAGTGTTTTCTAGGATCCATTTGGATCAAAAGTAGATGTTGGCTAATTCGTAATACTCTATGAGATGAAAGAGTATCATCTTTGTGACACTAAGAGGGTTAAAGAGAAAATATCTTTCTCTTATATTTTCCATCTTATACTCACATTAAATCCAAATTTCTAAATATTTATGCCCCTCCCAACCTTCCTAACCTTTTAAGTCACTAAAACTATAGTGATCCACCAAAACTTTTCGTAATGTTTTTTAACCATAAAAATAAAATGCAAAAGAATCATGAAGAATTTCTTACCTTTTTAAGATCTAATTGAATCATAGTAAAACTTATTCTTATGTTTTGTCAGCATAACCATAGAAAACCTACATATCAAATAAAATTTATTTTTATATCTATTACTTTTTATATATAATATAAATTAATAAATTTATTAAATTACATTTTTTTATGAGTAAAAAACACATCTTACCACAGTATTATTTTTTTATTTTCTAAACAACATTAAACCTTAAACAAGATTAAACATTTTGACTTAAACTATGTATAATTTAATTCATCAATTCAGTTATTAAATATAGTTAACTTATTTATAATTTAAATAACCATTTCGATTCATTATTTGACTTATTTATGATTTAAATACCAACCTAGGTTCCATCTTAATACTAACTATGGAGAGAGATGAAATCTCTTTTGAAAGTAAAAGAGGTTTGCATTTAAAGAGATTTTATCTCTCTTGGGGCTTGTTAAGATGGATCTATGGTGGTTTACTATTATTTATAATTATAAATATGATTATTAATTTTATGTTTTCTATTTTATTTTATTTTTAGTTTTAAATTTAGGTAATTTGACCAAATCACAATATTTTTATTGATAATTATAATTTAATTATTTTTTTTTTCTACATTAAGACTAACCTAAATACCCACAAGGGATTTGAACCGGTGACCTATCACAAGGAGTGCATTAACAGCGCACCCATTCACCGTCATCAAAAGCCCCGTGGGGCAATTTATAATTATAATTTATTAGTTAATTTAAATTATAAATTTTTTCTCAAAATGTTTACGGGATATTACAACATCTCCCTATACTATTTACTTTAGATTTAATTTAAAAAATATTAAAAACTAAAATTAAAGTTAAATATTTTATAAAATATTTTTATTTTGAAATGAGTTATAATTTTTGGAAATGTGGTATTGATAAGCCGTACTATTGTAACAAAATCTATTTACAAACCAATAATATCCATGGTAACATGGAGGTGAATATGCATGGTTAAGAATATTGTTATATTGTAACTTTATTGTAAGTATTGAGTTTTTATCTGCTTATTAATTAAATTTAAATATTGTCACAAAATCATTATTTTACACTACTACATTTCCCCATACCTTTTTTCTTTTAAATTTAATTTAAAAAATGTTATAATCAAATTAAAATCAAATATTTAAAAAATATTAACATGTAACCGTTCTTCCATTATACCTAACGCCTACACAACTCCCCTATACTAAATTGTAAAGTGCCCCTCAACACTGTTGGAAAATGTAATTCCTTCTTGTCTCGATTTTGACTTTCTATGTAAAGGAGTCTGTTCCTATTCTCTAGGAGTGGTTATATCTATATGTCCCTAGTTTGATATGTGATTGAGATATTCCCTCAACCAACTGATTGTGTGTCCAAGATAGTTTCCCTATCTTGAGACACCACTTCTTGTATATATTTAATATCATAATTGATCAATTAACACAATTTTCACTATCAAATTTTATCTTGGTATCAAAGCTAATGCCTTCTCTTTTAGTTTTTTACTAATAATCAGATAATTAGCTAGATGATGTGCCAAGCAACATGTTTCAACCATGCCATTTTTTGCATGTTTGAATCAGGGATTTTTCTCCTAAGGCTAGGTTTGTCTGACCTGGATCGGTAGACGGTGGAGGGATGATGGCGGGATAGTGAGCGTAGAGTTTCACCTAAGTGGAGATATGACTATGGTGTGATTTTTTTTCAATTAGTGGTCCAAAATCATATGTGGGCAGAGATAGAGAAATTAGATATGTTTTCAATCTGAAAGTTTATTTTTTAATGCCTTGGAGTCATGGATAAAATTATTGTGCCTTATTGAGTCTAGGTAACTCAATTTAGGTAAATTTATTATTTTCAAATTCAAAACTCTAACAAATGACAGGTTAAGCATGGAGTTTCAATATTTAATTGACAAAGAGAAACATGCCCAGTATGTGGATAATTTCAAAAAAATGAGGTAAAGGAGCAATAATAGGGATTAAAGGGTGATGGAAAACCAGTTAAATTTTGTTTGAGCGTGTGGAATAAACTCATGATCATGGTGTATTATGAGTCACATATTGTAATTAAAGAAAATCTAGATGTCATATATTTTTTTGTAATGGTTAGTTGTTGTCCTTGAAATGTTTTATGTTCCTGTTGTATGACCCAGAGAGGTATACATACCCTTTGTTATGTGTTCCCTCTGTTAGAGAGTTTTAACACCCTGGAAGTGTGTGTCATGCGAGATGGATACACTTGGGTGGGATGTATTGGTTTTAGAATCCATGAGGTGAAATTTTATATTTAGGGGGAGTTCATCGAGAGGTTGGATGAACCATGTATGTGAAGGGCTTCCTAGTAGACTGGTGGTTGTAGCGGTTGGGAACACATGCATTCCTGTAGATGGTTGTTCCTTTATATGAACACCGACAATTGCGCCAACAAGGTACAAGGTGTAATTACCAGATTGGACCAGATGTAGATCTTGCAGATTGATATCGAGACAAGTAGTCATTAAGGGGGAATGTTGGAAAATGTAATTCCTACTCGTCTTAGTTGTGACTTTCTATGTAAAGGAGTCTATTCCTATTCTATAGGAGTGGTTATATCTATATGTCCATAGTTTCATGTGTGGTTTAGATATTCTCTCAACCAACTGATTATGTGTCCAAGATAATTTCCATATCTTGAGATGCCACTTCTTGTATATATGTAATATCATAATTGATCAATAAACACAATTTTCACTATCAAATTTTATCCAACACAATAATATTTCAGATTATAAAATTCCTCTCAACATAATAATATTTCATTTCCATCTATTAAATTATTTTTCCTTTACAAAATCGTAATAAAATCTTCAAAAGGTTTTGCCTACTATTATCTTTTCTTTATTATGGCAAATTTGTTTGACTTGGGACTGCATCTTTCATGAAACTATTTTTTTTTTAATCTTTTTAATAAAATTATCATATCATATCCATCATCAACAGATCGAGTCTATTTCAAATTCAAAGAAATAAATTTGAATTACTTCGTTAATTTTGAACTTATTTTGTTTAATAAGGCACTATTTAGAGGAAGTGAATGACACCTAGAATATTCGAGAATAATATGAGGCAAGATATATTCTAGTATAAACCATTGTGAATTATTTGGAATATTCAAGGATAAACATGATGTAAACATTTATTCTGTGATGATGACCTGCATGCAATATAGATATTTCAAAACCATAATGCACAAATATTTAGGAGTTTAAAAATTATAAGCATATATAATGGTATCTTGATGGTTTACCTATAAGTTTATATTAAAATTAATTATAATTTTATAGTGTAAAGATAGATTATAAAAGAATAATTTATATTTTATAATATAATAAAATTATTTATCTCGATCGGGATGCGGGCTGATAGTTGGGAGCGCAGGGGTGTAGTAATGAAGGGTACCTCGGCACTTAATATTGCCATCCCCCACATGCTCAAGGTAGGGGGTGCGGTGACCCTTGGCATGATTCCATGCTGGGGAGGTGGGCAAGGTGGTGGGACTGGAGGCAAGTCAGGGTATAACAAATGGAGAGGCTTTTCGACGCGCAGCGTTAATGTGATAGATTGCAGAGAAGGGTGGTGGCTCAGAGCTGGTGGTGATCGTCGGAATGTGAAGAATCAAGGCCGTCATCGAATAGCTGCAGACTTAGGGTTTGTTATTCGGCTCTACCTCAAACCTGTAATTATGGTCTTGCTAGGGTTTAGCTGGGATGCAAGGGATTCTGACTAGGGGATAGGAAATTGTTGGCGGCAATGGAGCAAGCAAGTGCTCGCCATGGATTGGTTCTGCGTCTTTACCTTATGTCAAATAGGTGATACCCATGACATTTGGGGGGACAAGTGCCTGATATTAGGATGGGAAGCTTCGTGCTCTAGCAAAATGGAGGGGGGCAAGCTTGTATGTCGCAGGGTAATGCAAGAAGGGCAATGGTGCATAGATGAGGGTGGGGGAAAGCAGCTGGTAGGCAGCCTAGGATGCAGTTATACTCGAGAATCACATAGTAAGCACTAGGCTACTGGGAACCCATGCTGGAGAGAGGGTAAGACCAGACATTGTGGGTGGAGACCCAGTTGGGGGGAAATGAGAGGGAAGAGCTCTAAGGCTAAGGCAAAGGGGGAAAGGCATTTGATACATAGCTCGCATGTAACAAAATGCAAGGGCGAACTGTGAGCTTGGAAGTTGTTTTCCTTTATCATCTCTTGTCATAATTCCACTTCAGAGCAAAATTTTCACATTTAGGTCTTCCTTGCACAGCTCAGATCTCATCATCTGTAGGTTTTGAGTTGGGGGAGGTTGAAGTGCTCCCTTGTCGTGCAGCCTAGCTATCAGTGTGGGACAATCCTCTATCTCGTGATCGAAAAAGGCACAATACATACATGATGGATGCATTGGATTCATACGAGCAGAGGCATAATGTCCTAGCCCCTCGCAGTTGTAACATACCAGTTGTCCGCGACCACTCCCAGGTCCTCCTCCACCTCGGCCTCGTCCGCACCCCTAAAATCCAGTTCACACCACTCTTGCATTCTGGTCAAGGGGCCACATTACGGCCTGAACTTGGTAGGTGGGAGTCCTATCCATCATCAACTCATAGCTTCTATAGGTGCGCTCATCGTGTCCAACTGATCTACAAAAGTTACAAAACAATTATTGCGAATTCTGTGTGTACTTCTGTAACAAATGGCAGTTTTACATAGCATGCTTTCCTCCTATTTGAAAAATTGCGAACCAAAAAGTAGGTGCCATGCTAGGTCCTGCTTGTGCCTCTGGTCTTCATGGCATTGGCCCTACTCTCGCGAGGTAGTTCACGAACACCAGGAAGTGGTCCTTGTCATGTCCCTGACCCTTACATTTTATGCACCATACTTCTTCGCGTACTTCCGGGTGAGTTGTCCTCTCCTGCTTCAGACTCTACATTTCAAGGCATAAGTTTTTCAATTATGCATGGATCTGTTGAACTCCCAAGTTAGGATTCTATATCGAAGTCTCATGTAGCCTCATCGCGATCTCCAAGGCCTTTGCCTGAGTTGTTTAACCTCTATTGTGATAGCACGTTCCTCAAATGCAGCGATAGCGATGCTACAAAACATTCACGGTGCTGTCCATCCCTCAAATTCATATTAGCTTCATGAATTGTGCACTTCAGTCTCTAATCCAATTCCCAAGGGGGCTTGCTTGGTAGCATTGTGATCTCCTTGAACCCAATGATCAACTGTGCCTCTAACTTCGGCCTACTAAATTCTCTTTTCAGCGCAATTTGGATATCCACGATCCCCGCATTCGGATTGTCATTAGAATTCTTAATATATCAGGTCAGCACACGATCCTGTAGGGCGCTAAGCGACATCACTTTCTTTATATTATCATCTGTGACTCCCTGCACTTCCCATACAGCCCTTATCACAAACCAAAACTGGTCTGGATATTCATTTCATACTCCCTTGAACACAAGCAATTTTATCGTGCTTGCATATTGACTGGTGGTGTTGGCAGAGGTGGTACGGACGAAGATGAGGGTGAAGGCAATGAAGTTGGTGGTGGTGTGGGTGGGGGTGGTATCCACAGAAGCCTTTGCCTTATCAAATTCATCACACTTCTTAGTGAGACCTTCACAAGCTCTTCCTCGTCCTCTCATGGAGGTGAAATCAAAGGGTTCTTCTCTGGTCCCTTACTCCCCTCCTTTCTATAGGTTTTTCTACTTCGCGTAGCTCCGGACATCAAGGTAATTGCATAACCCTTTTTTCACACAATAACCTTTTAATCCAAGTATTTAGAGACTTTACATACTTACCTCGTGGTCCTTTGAGAAAGCGTCTCTCTGCCTCGCCATAGCTGACTGAAGTATCTACCGCGAACTCAGTAATGAATCCTCGTATAATCTGATCGAGCCAGTGGTCAATAGCACGTGTGTTCTTATCCTCCAATGCTTCCAATATGCATACCAACTCTGCGGTCCACACAATAGTATTTTCGAGTTTCCACCTTCCTTGGCTATCTTCTAGCTTCATGGTCCACTCGCACAACTCAGTAGGGAAAGATGCGAAGAAAATTTCGTGGATCTCTATGTACAGGTAGCAGTTAACCACTCTTCTTGTGATAGTTGTGGATTCCTATTATCCTATGTTGTGAACTCGTGGATTCTCCTATCCAACCAATCTTCAATTTCCTTCTTAGTTGGATTCCAATGATACGATATTAGACATATCTATGCATGTTCCGGTCCTGACAATGGAACCATTTATTGGCTTGATGGGGCCTAACCCAGGTTCAGAGTTATTTAGCCAAACAAATCCCTGTACTACGAGCCCTTTCGGCAACAGCCCACGGAGCGCACACTGAAGTCTCACCCGAAGTAGTATGGGGGAACGTTGGAACCAAGTTTTCGCACCCTTGAGATGTCTGAGGGGTCGATTTAGTCCAACTGTGAATATCTTCGCGCGGGTTACTTCACCCACTTTTTTGATCTGCGAGGCCTTCACGCCCTGCTGTATTCACCTTCGTGCAGCCCTAACCAGGGGTTGTGGAGCTTTCACACTGCTAGAGCAGTGATCTGTGCTATTTCCCCAAGTTACACTATGGATCTTTCTTATCTTCTTATAATAGTTAGTTATCTTCACGTAAACAAATACTTTATATCATATTCACTTATTCAACATATTCATATAAGTTCGCGCAGCAAATAAACAGGTTACTTGCAATTCATACCCAATATACTTGAATGCATAAAACAAGAAACTATACACAGAAATAATGTAAAACTTCTCTTTATTAATGCTTCAATCGCTTACAGACTCAACCTACCCTACGCACCCAGTTGTGGACTACTAGGACTCTGTGCACTTAGTTACAGAGACTTCTCCTAGTCTATGACCCAAAGAAACAACTTTACACTTTAGACTCAATGCTTCATCATTAGATCTTCTTCTATTTCTTCTATCTGATGTCTTTACACTTAGAGCCTAACTCTATTTATACAATAACATGGTCTGCGGACCATGGGTATAAATCTCAAGCCGACATTATATTTACAAAAGTAAGGGGAAACAACCCTATGACTTAATTACAACTTCGCTCTTCGCACCCACAAATCAAAGTCTTTTCATCGGACTTAGTCAAAAATTGCGCTTTAAGCCCCAAAACTTGCCTTGGGTGGGATCCCACGCCCATCAACCTCTCTACCATGCTTGATTAATAGCTACAACTCCCTTTCTCAATCATGGTGACAATTTTTGTAGTTACAACTCTATGATTAATTCTCTAGAAAATTAATTGCATCCACAACTTTCTTCTTGTCATCTCTATGATTAATTCTCTGGACAATTAATTGCACCCACGAATTTATTATTGTTTCTCATGTCAACGGATGAATATACAATGGAAATACTTCCTTGCTAATTCCATTGGGATTTTAATGTTGGGATCACAAATTGGTAGCCATAACACTGATATCCAGTTGATTACAACAATTCACTTTAGTTGATTGAGTTTTGTAAGGCATATAAAATGCACCTGGAGCCAATAATTCAATGAATTCTCGCTTCGTGCAGTGATGTATTATAAGTTATGTGAATTGCTAATTTCTTTTGCAGAATGAGTTATAAATTATAAATTAGAATGCTATTGACAGGTTTCCTTGGCTACAACAATAACGATAGTTGGAAGGAAGAACATGCATCCGGTTATAATTATGTGCGGGTAGGAGTGTGTTGCATTTGAATCTAAGTTTGGTATCTTGTTTTCAGACAGATTTAATGTGTTTGCACACTTAAAAAGATACACATTTCATTGTTATCTCAGGATAGGCATGTGCATAGGAATGAGAAAAAAAAAATCAATTATATGTTTGCATGTTTAATTTCTATGCCCATCGTATATCATGTATTTGTGATTGGGAAGACATGGACATAAATTGAGTTTTAAATCAAAGTATATAAACTAGCTTGTAAATAGAATTTGAGTTTTAAATCAGATTATATAAACTCAACTCGCAAATAGATTTAGAAGTGCTAGATGGTTTAAATATGAACACCACTTAGTTCAACCATTTTATAACTATTTACATTTTCTCATTTGATCACATATAACGGTGTCTTTTTCTTACCTCCTGTTGATGAATATTAGCAGAGAAGTTAAAATTGCATATTTTACTTAGTTTAAAGTTCAAATTAACAATGAATTCAGATTTCATAAGCATTGATTTGTTTCTACAAAAGTATCTGTGTTGATGAGATGGATGGGCCATAGGCTTAAAATTTATGGTTCAGGTCCCCTCAAAGTGTGGAAAACTACTTGTGTTCTTTCAGAATAATTTTGAACAACCCCATCATAAATGCCCTTCCTTTTTATTTTTTATATTTTACCCCTTTGTATTGCTTACCACTTAACATAGATCCATCTTAACCCCAGATATGTTAAGTATCTATGTTTTTGAGATGGATGGACCATAGGATTACAATTTATGGTTCAGGTCCCCTGGAACTTTGGAAAAATATCTTCTTGCTATCAAAATAAATTTTAATAGCCCCATATTAATTTCCTTCCTTTCTAGTTTGTATATTTTACCCCTTTGTATCTCTTACCACTTAGCATAGATCCATCTTAACCTGAGATCTCTTAACCATTGAAAGCGATAAAAAAAATACCTAGGTGCAAATACTTTGAATGTTCAAGTGGTGGGGTTAGAATAGATATGTAATGTAGATATATAGGGTTGTTATTGTTTAACATTAGAGGTTGGATGTTAAATTTTAATTTTTATCCAATGTTGACATTAGAAGTTATTTGCCACATTTGTTCCATTTTAATTGATACACGTGACACAAAGGGACATGTAACACATCTCCTCCACATGGGGTGTACAGTGTACCTATCCATGCATTGAAGGGAGAATGGACAAGTGCATTGTGATTTTGTTTTTGCAGCCTTACCTGCATATGCAACCACATCACCTATAAAATTAACATCAGAGGATAAGAAATGGAATGCTCCAGCACTTGTAAAGTTCAATTCAGATGATATAGAAGTTTGGAAGCATGCCATACCAATGTGGTGATCCATTTACTCTCCTAATACTTGTATTTCGATTATTCTTTAAGTTCGGTATAGATATGAGAGTTTGAAATTACTAGATTGCAAATATATCTTAGGGTTTTAGCTTTCTTTTCCTTTCATGTGTATTATATCTAAATTGTACTCACATGTGATTGTGATTATTTTCATTCTTCTTGCAGTTTCGAATGCACAAGTTGATTTACAGGCCATATGTCGGCCTCTTTTTCTCCATGTGTGTGGACATAACTGATAATGAACTAGCTTATTTGGAGAGAATTCATCTATTTGTTGAGATATCGAACCACTTCTTCAACAACGTATGTGAGCTTGACCTAGTATTCAATTTTCACAAGCTAAGTTGCTTGACCTAATATTTAGTTTTCACAAGGTAAGCTTATGTCATACTTTTGTTAACTTGTTTTTTGTATATTGATTTTATTAGAAGTATGATTTAAGATATTGTAGCAAAAGTGCATCTTTTGTTGTTGTGTGGTCATTAATTGCATTGACTACTTTGTTAAATGTGACTTCTTGTTCATTTATCTCATATACATTGGAAAACTCCTAAATGGTGCTAGTTCAGCATCAAAATTAAGAAGATCCTTGTTTAAGGGAAAAGTGTACTCATTTTCTATATCGGTGCTAATTTTTAAGGCTATATATTTACATGCATTAGGCCCCACTCTTCTATCTTTTATTTTGAATGCATCACATATTCATTTTTTTAGGGATTTATTTATTTATTTCTGAAATTTGATTGAAATGATTTATAATGAAGTTCAATACATATTGAAATGCAAGCAAGCTTTGAAACATTCAGAGTACATAATTGTAATCAAGGAAAAATTTAGAGCTCATGAATACAAGATATTCAAACACCTTCCATAGATGAAGCCTTGGAATATATATGTAGTTTAGACACTACTTTAACGACACTTCAGTCAAAATAGTGAAAGGATCAATCATAGACAAGTCTTGGTGAAACAAAGGCATAAGAAGGGCTAAATTTTGATGATAGACATCTATTTCAAAGCTATCATAAATAGCATGTGGCATGACAACTTCCAAGAAGTGCACATTCAATGTGAGACAACCTTTCTAATAGTTCCCAGAGCATCCATGCAAATTTAATACATACAAAGCTTATGTTTTACAATCTGAGGAAGCCTTTATTCAATTTTCTCCATGTCAGTACAAATTTAATACTATATCATTTTTTTCCAAGAAACATCTTGTGGGGAAACCCATGGGATTCTTCCCCCCATTTGTGGACGACATCTTTAGTAAATGTGTTGGTAGACACTAGTGTGCCTAAGCCAAGAAAAGCTGAATTGGGCTCTTTCTCTCAACTCTTTCATGACCTCTTACACCTTAGGTGGACTAGGACAATTTCTTCCTACTTCCATGCCCTTCCATAAAATTGGAGCAACTTGTGATAGACTGAGTTCCAAAGTATTTTAGTCCATAAAGTGGTGAGACCCTAGGTCTCCTTTTAGCCTTCCTAATTTGAGATCAACTCTTATGCTTGAGATTGGTTTAAAGGTACAGTACGATACATACAGTAACACATCCTCATAATGATAGAGTTCCCATGTCTAGATGAGTCCAGAGTATGGCACTTGTCTCCCATTAAATTTCTTCCCAACCCCAATGAAACAATCAAAGATCTATTCATAGTTTATCTCCTTTGACCTTGGATGTGAGAACTGAGCTTCCTCACTCCTACATCCCTTTCAAGAGCATATAGTTGGATCCCCCATGGTACTTAAAGGACTCCAACAACAAGCTAGTGTGACCTCGTCGCCCTCCTTATCTTTAATCATTATATCGATAAGACCTTGACCTCATTGGCTTCATCATTAAATATTTCTCTCTCCTAGACTAATATTGAGTGTCCAAATCCTATGGGAACTCCATTTATATCATTGCACCTATGATACTATAATATAAAATTTATTTTTTGTCTTAGATATACTTATTTCCTAGCTTTGTTAAATATTTACCTAATTGTACTTTCAGTTATCTTTTATCTTTTTCTCTCTCATTATATAGTAAATACAAGCTACTTTGCACTTACACATTGTATTCAAATTGTATGTATCCTTTAATCCAATTAAACTACTTTTGTGGTCATTTCTTGGACATTAATAAAAGTATCTTATGTATCTTTTCTAGTATTAATCGAAGAACTATATGATATGACACCATCTTTTGTAGTTGTGAGGATCTTGAGGTGAATTCTTTTGAGTTATGCACTTTTTTTCTTTTTTGCTTTTGATTCGATGTTTACGAATCTCAACATTCATGTTTCATATATAAGTATGTATTTATCATTCGAAAAAAGGGTTACTGCATTTACAAACTAAAGTCTCTTAAATAGTACCATTGCCTTCATATCTCAGGAGTTTATTTTGTTGTCTTGAGAAGAAAAACCAATATCCTTATCTCATGTGTGAATTTCAACCATGGAGAAAATCATGACACCCACAATTATTATGTATTCAATATCTAGGGACCAGTCTTGTTGCAAGTAGACTAGACTAGGCTGGAGAGAGTACACACCTTGATTCTTTGGTGCATCATCTAAGCAAAGTATCTTATCCTCTAGAGCCTAATGGGCATGCATTTCCCTTCAATGCTCCATTAAATTGGCAATGTGAATTCCCTTTTTATAGGTGCCTAATCCATTATGTCATTTTTTGGATGAGGGTAAATATGATGGGTTGAGTTTTTCTTATTGGATATTTGATGTTTCTCCTTGATTTAGTGAAGATTGCACAACATTTCCTTTTATTTTATCAGAATCTTGTTATATGGTATTCTAGACTTCCCCTGATACTAGCATGAGAATGAGGTATAAGATGGTCATAATCACTGGGTTGAATATTGATTCTATGGGATATGAGTACTTCGAAAACATTTTTCCCTGTATTTGGCTAAAATGTTGCACAAATTCTAATTTCAAATATCTATTGTCACCACATGTTCTGCTCTATGGACAAAAATATTAGCAAGTAGGGTCAATACTATAAACATTACGAATTTAATTAAAACCAATAGTGAAACTCCACAAAAATTAATCAATTTGGAATAATTTACCAACCTACAATAGACACATTCACCAAATTATGAATTGCAGTAGTGTGGATAGAAGTATTGGAATATTGTGCATAACCCTAGTAGATCATAGATGATAAACCACATTTTTATAAGCATTTCCACACTATCCATCTGGTTCTTCATTGTCAATACCACCTCCCAAAAATTCAAACAACTGACTTGCCAACGAGGAAACTTGGTAGATCAAAACTATAAAAATTGCCCCATTTGTCTAGACCAACAACTACAATAAAAGCAAATATGTTAGGTATAGGCTCAACTAGTGGTCTATTAACTACCAAAATATGAACTAGCTTGGACAAAATAATAATGAGTTGAAATATAGTTATTGATACCTAAATAATTAAGTCCAAGAGATGTCAATATAGCCAAGTATAAATGTTGATCAAGTTTAATATGGATAGTGTATACATTCGAACTTGTAATTAGGGTTTGAAACCAGTTTATTAGGCTTAGATACGCAAGGCATCCCACAAACATGATATCTTAGCTAACAACAAATAACTAGAGGGCAGTGTCGTAGAGTTTATTCCAGCAGCTGGGTATTGTGAATGTATCCAATTAGTTTCACCGCTTATAACAGTATTGTATGTCTACATGAGTGATGACTGTAGGCCCAATATTTCATCACATAAGTGTACTTTGAACCCTCAACAGTAAGGTGTTAGAAATTAGAGTGAGAATGGCCAAATTCAAGTTATAGAAGGAATGGTGTTATAAAGTGGAGCACCTTAAGAATAAAAGAGAGTCAACTCAAAAGGGATGACTACACCATTCAATTCACTTAGAATAAAATGGAAAAAAGGAACATAAGAATAAACTCAAATAAAAATAATTTTCTAGATCCCATTCCCTTAATTCCACCTTGGGAGTTGGGTTTAACTATTAACCACACCCTCAAGTTCAAGATTGTAAGGGGGTGTGTTACAAACAGGCAAGTTGAGAACTTTTAATATATCATGGTTGGTTGGAGGACATCCTCTTTTGGATCCAAGATTGCAAGGCCAAGAAGAAAACAAGAACTTAGGACACATGTTGGACCTATTGCATTCACCTGATATTACAATGCTTCAAAGTTCTGTAATTTTGTTATCATCAATAAGTAGTTTTATGGTTATAATTTTCTTACCTTGGGCTTTTTTTTAAATGGTCGTTTTTTATTCATAAGACAACATTACAGTGCAAATTACGATGCAATCGGGCCACTAAAGATTAAAAAGGAAGATTTGCAGAAAATTTGAATAATGATGAGTGTTGCCTTTGTGGGATGGGTGGTACTTCAATTTGTTGTGACAGTTGTCCCATTGCATATCATTCTAGATATGTTGGTGTTTCAAAATCTATTTTACCTGAAGGGGATTGGTATTGTCTAGAGTGTTTGGTGAAAGAAAGAACCAAAGGACTTGAGGAATTAAGTGGTTTTCAAGGACCTGAGATGTGGGGTGATGATCTATATGGACATTTATGCTTATATTCCTCTGGTTACTTTCTAGTGTAAGTTAAACTTATTGATTTTCTATTAATTATTTCTAGGAATTTTTTATTGAGGTTCTTTATGATTTTTTCTATGTGAGGTTCACATGGTTGGCTTAGATCCCCATTACTCTTGTAGGTTTTGTTGTTTGGTGTGGTTTCAGTAAGGAATCCATTGAATTCCCACACCACTGGACAACAAATATATATGTTTGTGGCTTTTGGTTTTTGTCCATGGATAGGGAATTTACAAACCAAATGGGTGCTCAAAACTCTCATCAGGCTTCTCTAAAGAAAGCAACTTGGATCACCTGAAATCGTGTCAAAATATTTCTACTCCAGCCAATATAAGTAGTTTTCTTGTAGAGGATATTATGAACAATGAAAAACCATCTTCATAGAACTAAGTCCTACTGGGAGCATGGGATATATTGGAAACCCCAAACATATGCTTTTATTAATGAAGGAAGTTTTGGAAGAAACTAGCTACATAATTATCCTTTTCTCATATGGTTATACACCTTTAGATGCTTCCATAAAATCTTTTGTTGGATATTTTTTAGGTGTCAAAAAAATTCATGAAGCATCTGCAATTACTGTGAAAGCAATCCCAGGCCTCATTAAATATGGAGTACAACTCTTTAAAAATAAGCTTCTTTGTTATTATGGTTCCATGTCATATAGTTGGTTGTTCCCTAAATGTTCCATAGAAATACATCATGGTGATAGTGAAACAACTGCAACAACAATACGTGCTAGAGTAACCCAAATAATATTCCCTTTCATACTAGACAAATTTATTGGGATGAACAAATGAATTGGATAGGGGTTTCACCACCACCATTAAATAAGAAGCATATTATCCTAGATAATAATGAAGACAATATTACGAGAGATTAAAAACCCCTTTCAAATCAATCCATATGGAAATGGTTGTTGAAATGAAAGATCGTGTAGCTAACATTGCAAAAATAAGTTGTTTTGAGGATGGAGTTGAAAATATTGCAAATATTCTTGTAAACAAGTTATATATTTCAGCAAATAGTATGTTCTGAAAATGTAAGGTTAGGAATTAAAGTCATACCAAGTATATTGGGGATATTTGGTCTTGGTCTCATACTCCATAGATTTGTTAGGATCTCAGCATCACGCAAGGGTATGATGTTTCCTTATGGAGCCACTGTAATGCATAATCTACAACAAGGAATATTTACTAATGAGTGTTGTATTCTAGTGAAAGATATTGAGTTTCTTGAATCTTGTGATGAACGAAGTTTGATGGTTTTAGGGTTACCCTATTTTTTTTAAAGTAAGGAGCCTTATATTGGATGTTGTAATGAAGGTTCCCAATCGCACAGTCTATTATGATAATAAATACAATAGTGAGCAGGCAAGGATGGGTAATAGAAAATTTTAAAGGAGATTTGCCTAGATGGACTTTGTAGTTCAGATTGCATCCACCATTATCAGTTCCTAAATACAACATTCGTTCCATTTCCATATTTAAATTGTTGATGGTCGTGCATTCCAATTTTCTTTAATATTTTTTCATATTGTGGTAAGTTTTCATATAAGGTAAGAGGAGATATGTAATGTTTGGTGGCAGTGTTGCAAAGAACCAAATAACATGATACACGTGCAGGTTTCCTACCTCAAATTCTGACTAAGAATGATCACATCAATTGGGGCAACTGGATTTGGGTTATGTGTATGTGTTGTGGATGTTCGAAACCTTTATGTCCCCTCTGTGGCATACTAATCCAAATATTGTTGCATGAATTTATACTTACAAGTTCACTAGTATAGACATGGAAAGTTTTGATAGCTGGCATTGAAGATTGAATGACAAGTGAAAAGTTAGTAAAGGAAATTGGGATAAAGGAGTGGTGTAACGTTGGTATAAATAAATTAAATTATTTTTTCATCACAGTAGGATTCAAGGATGCCACCTCAATTGGAAATGTATGTGGCACTACTGCTATCATATTATGTTGGGACAACATGTGTTACGTCACTTGTTATAATCATTATATGGCAAAACTTTTTTCTATGAGATATTGGTTTTCTTCTCTTCTATGGATGGATTAAAGGATCCTACCTCTCACCCTCTATTTTGAAAGTGCCAAAAGGAGTTGAGCTACTATTTCTTTGTCAACGATAATTATGGTTATCATGTAGAGAATTTAATAGAGATAATTTTATGAGGAACCAATGTTAAGGGTGTATTTTACGCTATCAAGACAAAAGGAAAAAAGAAAATCAAATGCTAGCTAATATAGAATATTATGTTCATTCATTTTGGTTTTACTTTTTCTTAGGTTTCTAAATCCTTAAACATTATAAATTTTTAGGTGGCTTCAAATGAATACCTGGTATTTATTACAATGAAGGTTTAGAAATCCCCATGAGTAGACAATATGCTAGTGAGCTGCTATTAAAATGGAAAGGAGTGTAACACAACTAGTTGTATAGGTCTTTAGTAATTTTGCAATTTCATTCTTTTCTCAGATTCTAAGAAATTGGTCTTCTATTAATCTTATATTCTTGAAATACTTTATAGATACAGAACCTTAATGCTTTCATTAGATGGGATGAACCTTTAAACCAAGAAGATTTCAGTCAACTAAAAATAGTAGGAGACAAATAAAAATAGTTTGATAAAGAATTCAAAAAATGGTTTGATCAAGTATTTGATATTCTTTGGGAAATCAAAATCCATTCCAAACTGCATTGTTAAACATGGAACAAAGGTTGAGGAGGCCTTAGATGATACATGCAAGTATTGGCTAAGTGAGTATCATGTGCCTATGCACTTGTTGAAGGATTTTTAAGAGGAAGCAAAGTTATGTGCCCACCCACATAAAGGTTCAAAGAGATTATGTAAGGTCCATTGTAGACTCTCAAAAACTTCCAAGTTGGATGCATTTACCATCCTCCTGGAAAAATCAAAGAATCATGAGAAATTTTCATGTAATCATTGCAAAAAGGATGTATTGATATCGTATGCAATATTTTTTTTCTTGTATATTATCAAAATTCCCCTTAATTAGTCATGATTATGTGGACATGCACTTAATGGGTTGCAATATTGTTCTAACATTTTATTGTCTAATGTTGTACCATATGCTTGTCTACAAGATTAGATATTATTATAATGGAAGGTGTAGTTACCATGTCCAATTACTCTCAACTTTGGAAGGACTAAATAATCTCTTTAATTATGTTGGGCACAGGATCCCCCAAGAGAAGTTTTAGGGCTTAGAACCCAGATTTTGATCAAAGATTGTAATTCCTATGTAAAGACTCCGCATTTTATGGGCGTGGAGCGTGTAGTTTGTAAAAGAGTCATAGGCTTGTCCACCCTTAGTTTTTTTACTATAATGTCGACTATAGAGATCGGATTATATAAATAGAGTGAGGCTCTAAGTAGTTAAGACACGACATTGGAAAAAGAAAAGATGAACATATGATGTATGCAAGATAGATCTGTGGAGTAAAGTCTAGTTTTTGGGTCGTAGAGTAGGAGAAGGCTCTGACCCTGAGTGCGCAGAGGCCTAGTAGTTTTCAGCTGAGTGCGCGGACCCTTACAGTTGAGCGCATAGGACGAGTCAATTTTGTAACAGTTGGAAGTATTAATAAAGAGAAGTTTCCTATCATTTATGTGTATTTATTTCCTATTTACGCATCTATTATCTTGGGTATGAAATTCACTTCTAATACTTATATGATGCATGAATGTGTATAATTATATTGATTAAGTGAATGAAAGATATAATATATGTTTACGCGAAGTTAACTAAGATATGTTAAGAAGATAAGTAAGATACGCGGTGTAGTTTGGGGAAATAGTGCAGTTCGTTGCCCTAGCAACACGAAAGCATCTCAGCCCCTAGTTAGGGCTCTACGAAAGACGATTATAACAAATCGCGAAGATAGTGAAGGTTGGAATAGTGCACGAAATGACCTGCGTGAAGATAGATCTAGTTGGACTAAGTCGACATCTTAGACATCTCAAGGGTGCGAAAATTTGGTTCCAGCATCCCCCTATACTGCTTTAGGTGAGACTCCAGTCCGCGTTGCATGAGCTGATGCTGAAAGGGCCAGTAGTGTAGGGATTTGTTTGGCTAAATAACTCTGAACTTGGGTCAGGCCCCCATAAGCCAACAAATGGTTCCATTGTCATTGCACGACTATACGAACCTTGCTGAAGGATCGTGTTATACGGAGCTGGTGCACAACTATGAAAGTGATGATGAGTTGGGTTGCATCTATAAGATAACAGCGTGAAACTAGGACTTCTTGAATCCCACCGCGGATGGGCGGATTGCATGGGAGCGCGAAATCTCCTATACTTTGGATTCGGATGGGGAAACAGAGCGATGGCAAGGCCACTGTGCTACGTATCGATAGAAGTAAGAGATCTACCTACTTATTATGGTCTAAGTGAGGTAGATACCTTCTTGAATAAATTTGAAAGGGAGGTTCCAGAAAAGTAAAGATTCCAGGCCTTGGACTGGGTACTACACGCTACGCCCGTGAGATGGTGGGGTACATAAAAAGGGAGCTTTTACGACTGGCGTGAATGTAGGGGAATGATGTGCACTCGATTTGGGAAGCCTAGGGTGCGATTGACATATATTTACAATGGATAGGATGGTCTGCACATGCATCTGGCCAGGAGGATACAGGCCTATGGAAAAGAGCCCCAACTTGGGTGGATGCACATGTACTCCACGCTGAAGGACCTGGTTAATAAGCATGTGTTGGAGGGACAAAGGTGTAAATGGCTCTTAATGTTGGGTAGACATTATGTAGAAGGAGTTATCGCACAAAAGATTCTACATGCAGAGACGCTCAACAAGGTGCGTAATGTGCTGACCAAGGTATGCAATGCGCAGCGAAGTGATTTCAACCTGCTCATACCTATAGCGTTATGGGCTTATAGGACGGCATGCAAGAAACTAATGGGACAGACACCCTTTAGGCTTGTCTATGGAGTGGAAGTCGTAATTCATTTGGAATACATTGTGCCTAGTCTATGCATAGTAGTGCTGAAAGGTATGACGGATCGAGGAGCCCTAGAGGAGAGGCTCACGTAGTTGGAGGAGCTCGAGGAAGAATGATTTTTGGCTGGATTTCACCAGCAGGTCCAAAAGAAATGTGAAAAGGCTTGGCACGATTGACATATTAAGTTGTGCACCTTCAAGGTGAATGATTTGGTGTTGTTGTATGGTAGTAAGTTCGATAAATTCCCAGGGAGGCTTAGAATGCATTGGTTGGGACTGTATGTTATTAAGGAGATGACATATGGTGGTGCGGTGTAGTTGGTAAAGTTAAATGGAGAATTCTTCCCAGGAAAAATCAATGGTAGCCGTTTGAAGACATACAAAGGGGGCTCGACCATCTGACTAGCCAATAGGATCACAATCTTACCACTCCAGGCAACTGAAAGGAGGCGCGGGACTATAAACTAATATGCCCGGGGATTACACGATGTCACGACTATGCATAGTAGCAAAGTGTCACAGGGTCTGCGACAGCGCGAGGGTAGCTGCGCTGCCATGCGGGTCTGCTAAAAAGTGATCATTATGGTCACTATTCACGATGTGATGCTTGGTTTGAGACCAAATGGAGCGGTCACCTGGCATTCAAGGCGAACTTTATCGGCTAGATTCTTGAAAATCTGCTGCCAATCGAGCATTAATGGATCGAATGTGGGGGGATGGGTGGAATTCAAATTCAAAAGGTGTTATAAATTACAAAGTGTTATCCAGCAAACAACACTTAGCAATTTGAGGACTGAGTTATTGCGCGCATAGACACTCGTGAACCCAGACTTGTTCGATCTTCTTAAGGCAAATTTGTTGCTTGAGCAATTACCCAAGACATTGAGAGACTTGTGGAATCGCATTATGGCAACACTTAAAGAAGCCATGGATACCAGTGTAATGACTGTCGACGAAGCTATGTAGGGCATTACAGAAGTGGAAGCCCCAGAAAGTGTCGGGATAGTTGCAGACATCCCTAAATCGTTGCACATGCCAAGACCCAAGAAAGACAAGCAGGCCATGGTACTGGTGTGCGTATCACCTACAAATCCACTGAGGACTAGGCTCACCATGGAAGAAAAGGGGAAGGCTATCAATTTGGAGGCCAATGAAGAGGAAGAATTCGAAGAAATCCTAGTAGAGGAGGAGGATGTAGAAATGGAGGTTGAAACCCAAGGTGCTGACCCTCTTACCAGGCTGCCTGCATATGTTCCTCCGTGGAAGGGTAAAGCAAAGGTGCTCAAAGATATAGATGAGAGAAAGAGCTCTCTGCAGACTACGCTACTCCCTAATGACTTTATTTTTGAAGGAGCACACTTGGGACGAGTGCCTATGCTGAAGTTTGAGGATTGGGATCTCGTGGACCACAAGAAGTTCCCACATATTAAGATCGCACAGATCATGCGCTAGAAGAAAGATGCACCAGCTAGAATCATAGAATTCGAGCCATGTAAATGGCTGAGTGGAGTTGAGAAAGCAGGGTTGCTAAACCATTTTTGTCATCAGGCAACTGCTCTGCCTGGTACATGATGGGTGCTTGTGGCTGGAGGAGCCCATCCCCATCATAGACCATTTGATTCACATAATTACCTGTCTCCCTTGCAAATGGGAGGACCTAGCAAACATCTCAGAGGGAAAGAGTGATGATTTGGCCATCGCGAAGGCCATGAAGAAGAATTTTAAGCTAGAGAAGAAGAAGAGAGGATACACCATTTCCAGAATCAACAACCCTATGGTTAAAGTCACGACATATATATTGGCAGGGAAGGTTATGCGGAAGTGCTATGCGGTTTGCCGGTGGTTGCACTAGTAGCACAATACGCAGAAGGGGTGTCATTCAACTAGGCAAACTATTTATGCAGAGATTTCCTTGATAAATGTCGCGAGGCACAGGAGTAAGGAAAAACTTTTCATTATACATGGCTTCTATTGTCAATAGTACTAGTGGCCTAGGAATTTCCCAAAGATAGCTAGTTCCCGATGATCATGCAGGACCTTCCGGAGGCAGCGAAGTACGTTTTGTTGTGGGCAACCAGGGATGCACAAAGGATAAGGGACAGCAAAATATTCTATGTTCTCATGGAGATGAACATCAAAATGGGGATTAATCGCAAGTTTTGGTTATCGACCATGGTCTACAACAGTCTACAGAGCTTCACAAAGTTCAAGGAAGATTTTCACCATGTCTACATCAAGGCGCGGAAGGATCCCACAAAGACATGGTGTGAGTTACCCTATATGGAAATAGACGATGTCATATTCATAGTCCTTAAGCCATCGTCACTAGATTGGCGCGTCCCAGTTAGCTCTGCGATGGAAGCAAAGAAGTCTATCGCACAACAAAAAAAGGAAGAGGCGAAACTGAGGATGGCATAGTTGGCAAAAAAGAGAAAAAACGAAGCAACATAAGCTAAGGCCCAGGTGGTGTGGAACGCTGTGAAGTTGACAAAAGAACAGCAGAAGGCAGCAGAAGAAGAGTGCGAACGACAAAAGTCACCTTTTCCTGAGTTGGAAACTGATACAGAGCAAGGTGGCGTGGACCCGCAAACAACATCCACTTAGCTAAAACATCTACGCCCAAGAGAGTAGTTAGGGCCGTGAAAGAAGTTGAAGGATTCAAAGACATCGTTCAATCTGATCACCCTCACTGAGGGGGATCTACACGACATTGTCAAGATGATGAGGGATGTCACCGCGAAGACCCTCCAGTGATTTGAGGAGGAACACCAGATGGTGTTGGGGGATCTCTGGGCATAGATATAGGAGTTGCAAGTGCACACTCCACAGGTTGGTACTGTGTCAACTAGTCTCGCAGTAGGCACGTCCGTGGATGAGGAAATGTTGCACGCCCAGATGACCAACACCATAGTGCTACCAGATGGAGCACTCGTTACTGAAAATGAGGCCGACAAGCCTATGGTCAGCGTGTTGAAGGGAATCAGATTAAACGTAGCAGCACTCCCTCGGGAGACACTCTGTATTTTGGAGGATGGAGTTATTGCAGAACTACGAGCCATGGAGGGTTGCGTGCTCTAGGTAATAAGTGAGCAGCACATCAACATTGAACAATTGAGTCTACAGCACGATGAGGTAGTGACGCAAAATAGACAAATGGTGCAGGTGGTGGAGGAAGCCTGCCAGATGGTCCTAGAATTGGCCATCCAAGTAGAAGAAACAGTGGAGGTGTGTGTCAGAAAATTAGTAGCAGGGGTGCGCAAGGCAAAGGAAGAAATGGCCAGGGTTCAGCTGGAGCTAAACCTTCAAATAACAGAACTACAATTGAAGGCACAACCTTCAACTCTACCAAAGGTTAAGGAACAACATGCCATCGCAATTACAACAACAATAGCGAAGGTTAACAGTGTAGTGATAGACTGCACAAAGCTGTTTCAGTAGTCGTTTAAGGTTCTCACCACCCTACAGGAGGACTTGAACATACAGTGCTAGAGACAGAGGTGCGCGAACTACAACAAAGATGCAACAAAGTAAAAAGGACCATGCAGATGGTTTCCCTTACACAGAGGCTTGTGAGGATGTCGCAAGCTAAAGCACTCAAGGAGCAAGTGGATGCTGCTTGGCATAAGTAAGTAGTTTTGAAGGCGCACTTACAGTCATGGATTGATGAGGCATACACCATTACAGCCTCTATTCAAGCAAATCTCATGCAACTGCAAGAAACGCAGGAAAGGATCGAGGACAACAATTCAACCACGGTAGTCATTAAACAACACGTCAAGGAAGTATAGCAGGAAGTCGCTCAGTGCGTTGCTGAGCTTACAGCGATCCAGTCAAAGTTAGGAGGTCTTCACGCAAAGATATCTGCACCAACAGAGTGACTCAAGGGTGAATCATGATGTTTTTGTTGGGGGCCTATTGGGCATGGGATCCCCCAAGAGAAGTTTTGGGGCTTAGAGCCCAGATTTTGATCAAAGATTGTAATTCTAATGTAAAGACTCCACATTTTGTGGCCGCGCAGCGTGTAGTTTGTAAAAGAGTCATAGGGTTTTCCACCCTTAGTTTTGTTATTGTAATGTCAGTTGTAGAGATCTACCCATGGTTTGTGGACCATTGGATTGTATAAATAGAGCAAGGATCTAATTAGTTAAGGGAGGAAATTGGAAAAAGAAAAGATGAACATATGATGTATGCGAGATAGATCTGTGGAGTAAAGTCTAGTTTTTGGGTCATAGAGTAGGAGAAGGCTCTGCAACTGAGTGTGCAGAGGCCTAATAATCAACAGTTGAGTGCGTGGACCCCTATAGCTGAGTGTGCAGGGTGAGTTGAGTTTGTAACAGTTGGAAGTATTAATAAAGTGAAGTATCCTATCATTTTTGTGTATTTATTTCATGTTTTATGCATCTGTTATCTTGGGTATGAAATTCACTTCTAATACTTATATGATGTGCGAATGTGTATAATTGTATTGATTAAGTGAATGCAAGATAGAATATCTATTTACGCAAAGTTAACTAAGGCCTGTTAAGAAGATAAGTAAGATATGCAGTGTAGTTTGGGGAAACAGTGCAGTTTGCTGCCCTAGGAATGCGAAAGCATCTCAACACTTGGTTAGGGCTGCGCAAAATATGATTATAACAGATCGCGAAGGTATTGAAGGTTGGAACAGTGCACGAAATGACCTGTGCGAAGATAGATCTTGTTGGACTAAGTCGACATCTCAGACATCTCAAGGGTGTGGAAACTTGGTTCTAGCATCCCCCCATACTACTTCAGGTGAGACTTCAGTCCGCGCTCCATGGATTGATGCCAAAAGGGCCAGTAGTGTAAGGATTTGTTTGGCTAAATAACTCCGAACCTCAGTTAAGCCCCCATAAGCCAACAGATTAACTTTTGTTAATCAAAATTTTAGATGAATTTTGGAGACATATTTATAGTCATTGTTGACAATGAACATTGAATATATCAAATTATAATGATATGTCCTTATTCCTTAACTCCAACTATTTTCTATTAAGGAACTCAATCATGGAGGTTTGAATCGCATGCAATTTTTTTCTTCTTTGTGAGGGTGTCCATCGATTTCCTTTCATATGTTTCAGTTTTCACCAACTTTGAACTTTTGTTTCCTTTTTGCACATCTGTGTTTTTTCATCCTTTATCACAAATTAAATTGTTGATCCCAAAGGAGAGACACTTCATCTAATCATACCTTTCTCCAATCCCTTTTATAATTGCAACTTCAATTTCATCAACTCTATGTTTTCATAGAGTAAGGAGTGTTCAACATTGGCTAGGTGCCTTGCATTAAATCAATGGGGAAGGCATATTTTATTTGAGGATGTAAGCCCAAAAAGTCTTCCAACAGTGCATCTTTGAATTCTCTAAGACAAGGTGCTCATAAGATGTTGGATTCTCGTCCTTTCTTCCTCCATATTCTCTACCTTAACAACATAGACTTTTCATCCCTTTCTAAAGCACGATTTGAACTACAAATATAACAATTTCCCAAACCATCATAGGATTGTTTATCTTTTGCATAATCATAGGCTCCCCCTTGATCCTCCACACACCACACTTTTATTCTTGTGAATATATTAAGCTATGATGTGCATATAACTAGTCCTTGACAATCAATGTGCCATATGCTTTGAGTGGTGTAAGATATATGGTCAATTAGTTGGTAAGATGTTTGACTCAAAATGGGGATTTTTTCACCTTTATCTTCTTCATTTTCATGTTTATTATTTCTCAGAGAAGTTTACTTTCATCAACATACTTATTGCATTCAAAGTACTTATATATATTTCCAATCCAAATATCTTCTATGAATACATGGAAATATAAAGAAAAAAACAATATTGTGATCATATTGTTGAGTAGAATGAGTACATAGCAAGTCTTGTTTGTAAAGAGTAAGTCGTGGTGTTTCTCTTTTGGCTCTTTTCATTCAATTTTTGGTGCATTTTCAAGTCCCAGTTGACCTAGTACTAAGAATCTTCCCTATAGTTTTTTGTGTGCTCATTGTGACCTTCATAAATGGGTCCTTCAATAAATGACCTCTATCAAAGATTAGGTCCTTAATTAACCTATTGAAAGCAGGAAATTGTTGGGTATGTTACCAAATATTTTTAGAATTTTAATGATTACAATTTGTGAGTATTTGTTATATCTCCCTAGGATAAAAATGGATAATTCTTTTTTTATATCCAACTTATAGACATACTATATTGTGAAATTTATGAGTTTAGGATCTTGCACCAATACATACTTTCTTCTCTTATACTTTGTAGGGATGCTTGATTATAAAACTACCATTTGTAATAATGCAAATTATAATGGTTATTTTCTTGAAAATGTAATAGCAAAACAAACCCATTTTTCTTTTGGCATGGCATTTTTGTTCAAAGAGACCTTTTTTGGGGGTCTGGTCAAGGTTGATTAAACTTTGAATTTTTAACATTACTAAAATTAAAATATATATTTTAGTTAGTGATGGATTTTATTGGTGTCTTTTAGTTGTTGATTTCTTTTATTGATGTCTTTTAGTTATTGGTGTCTTTTATTTTTGAATGGTAGTGTACATTTAAAAGTGTCATTTTTCTAAAGAACCATATTCTATCCCTGATTTTTTTTTACTTGTATTTTTCAAATAGGCTTGCTATGCATAAAAGTTAAGAGGCACAATATGAACATTAAAGAGAAATATTCTTTACAAATAATTGAATTGTATGTGAATGATTTCCTTATAGATTACGATATATTTTTTTATGGTTCCAAGGAGTTGGTGATCTTTCTCTTCAAGGAATTTTGGCACCTGAACTTGGGCAACTTATCCATCTTCAAAAATTGTAAGTAGCTACAAGTTTCGGGAAAATTTTAATGTTTACATGTATGGGTAATCATATGAGAAATAGTTTCTTCTATGATGCAATTTGGTAGCCAAATATCATACATTATCTATTATATGTTTTTTTTTCTTCCCATTTGTTTTCACAAGTTATCTACAACCTGAGCTTTCTAGCATGTCACTTAGTTGGCATGATTGTGTTTAATGCTTTCCTGAAGGTTGGGTAATAAGTTCCTAAGGTATTCTTTTCTATGTTGGTGTTTTATTTGCTTTGTTTATACAAGTCATCTAACCACTATCGCCCAACTAAAGAAAATTTGTTCGAGTTTCTTGCTCTTCTAAGGAAAAATGGCATTGACATTGTTGATGTTGAGGCATATGTTGTATAAATACTTTATAGTCTACTTTAGTTTATATTCCAGTGTTCATTGTCTTTCATGTCTTATACTATACATTGTGTCTTCTTTTGCTTTCATAAGAGGAACTCAGTATTGATGGTAAGAAGCAGGAATTGAAGAAATTGAAGAATAATAACACTAGAGCGACAAATGCAAAAAGAAAGAGAGAAGACAATTGGTCTAGTAATACCCTTAGAGCCAATATCTTGGATGAGACACGCACATAGAGACTGGTGGTCAAGTCTTCAGAGTTGGTGAATTCATCGGCAATGCCTTGGAAATACGATGATAATGTTTTGAAGTGATGAAACAATATTTCATGTGTAAATTGTAGTCCAATCAATATTAAGTTGAAAATTCATATTGTAATACTTGACATTTCATATAATACAATTTATGTGGAAATTACTTATAGTTGTACATAATATTATTTAGTACTGTAATTAACATATAACTTTGTGCTTTCATGTTCGATGAACATGCACATTGTATGCCTTTTTTTAGTTAGTCACAAAAGCATACTAATCAATTTATGTCAATTAATAATAAAAACATAAAATAAATTTAAAACTACTAAATTAGTAGTTTATATTGATTAATGGTGAAAACAAATAAAATGAATATACAACTAAATTAGTTGTTTATAACGATTATTAATGAAAGTAAATGAAATGAATATAAACTACTAAATTAGTCATTTATATAATGAATACGAAACTTCCAAAAAACGATAAATAACTACTATAAAAGATAATTTTGTAATTACAAATGATGACTAAATTTTGTATATATACAACTATTTGATGTAGGAGCATCTAGCGGGTACCGTGACCGAGTGTTTGGTCTCAGCTAAGGAGGAGAGGTTTATCATCATTTGGTTTCCTTTATGTTTGTTGATCAAAACAGTGTTTAGGAACTTGTTTTTTTTAATTTCATTACTAATTAAGGGATATCTAGGAATAATACAGTTAGTTTAGGGTCGTTACTGCCACACTGTTTGTCTTTTTGTTAATTTATCTTACAACTTTCTTTTCATTTAAAAAAATATAAATTGTATATCTTACAGCACAAGAAAGCCTGAAATAGTTATCAATTATGTAACTGTAAAAGCAACTGAAGAATAACTGTGAACAGTTCGGATAACTATAGGCAAACAATACAAAAGCCAATGTAATACATTTTTTAAGAGTTCGATTCACCAGAATAGGAACAGAATATAGAAGTAAATAATTATCAAAAACCTGAGCATCTGAGTCCATCTGTAACAAGCAATCTTTCGTTTCATTTCTTTTCCTATTAATTACTGTGTATGACAATTAGACAAGGAAATGCATTTCTTTATTCCTTGAAATCTTTTCTAACAGATAGAGACAAAGTCCTTAACTTCGAGAATAAGGAGCATAGCATTAATAGGAGAACAAAATTACGTAATCCTAGCAACAGTACAAGTTCCAGATACACGACGCAAGCAACAACAAAAGAAGAAAGCTAGCAGATTCAAACACTATAGAGTGCCTTCATGACAGAGGTAACCCATGTGTAACCGAACATATTTTTTCCATTATATACAATTTAACGTTGGCATACAGAAACAAATAAAATTTTCCAATGCGTAAGACTAGCAACAACAAAGTGTAATGACTTCCTCTTCAGACAAAAACAAACAGTGAAGCTAGGGTTTGAAAACCCTGAATAGCTACAGTACTATCGAAAGGAAGAAATTATTTACAACTTGCACTCAAAGGTCGTTGGATGCTAAATAACAAACAGGGGAGACAAACCTCTCATTTTCTAACCTAATAGCAGACTATACCAGCGAAGGACCCAAAGAAGGAAGTCTACACACAAAAAGACTATAACAGAGAACAACCCTACCGGTTTCACTAGTAGAAATCCGAGCAGTGACTCAATCTGGACCCCAACCAGCAGAAGGGACAACAGAGAAATATTAGTGTTTGCATTCCAAAAACAATTTGTGAGAACCAATAACAAGCAATGAAGGAGAGGTTAATAAGTTAACTTACCAGAAGGATAGAAAGCACTGACAGAATGAACTCGAAACTGGGTCGCAGCCACAAGAGGGAGCCCTACTCACAAGGAGTGTCCACCCTTAGTATCACAGTAAAACTAAGAAAATAACTATAGAAAGGAAGGAAAAGACTTACCTTGCTAGAGTCTGTCAACGCCGATCACAGGGGTCCGTTGTGACCGCAACCTAAAACACATAGAGAGTTAACAACAGATTAACCAGAAACGCAACCAGAGTAATACATATAGAGAAAGTTAAGAGAACAAAAAAAATAGCACTGTCCATGGAGAAGAGTAATAAACCAGGCAGAGGAATCCATAACTAGGTGCGGACAAGGCACCATTACAGAACTTATCACAGTTGGAGACAAACCCTCACAAACCCTCACTTTGAGCAAAGCAAAAACCAAGCATCAAAGTGACAAGTGAAAAGTGGGAAGGAGGAGTATAGTCGAAGCGCAGAGGGTGAAGACTGAGGCGAGGATAGGTGTCCCCTCTCACCTACAAATGTACCAGCAATAACTACGCCATCAATCCAAAACCAAAAGTATCTGCGCTAATCAAATATTTAATGTTAACGATGATTGCTTTGACCTGATATGAAATATTAATCATTGTTTAATTAAATTTAATCCATACGTTAACGGGTTGGTCCCATCATATTGTGGTATCGAAGCCAAGTTTTGGAGTTTTCCTGAGAAATGGAAGTTGGAAGACGAGGTCGTGGAAGAGGTGTTGAGATAGCAACAGAGGAAGAATTGCGGGAGGAAATTAGGATCCTTACTGCCCGATTGGAGGCAGTTGAAGCAGGAAGGAGAAGGGATCCGGAGGTAGGAGATGACAACGAAGAAGAAGCCATAGTTACGACAGATGGATCAGATGAAGAAGGGCTGGAAATAATATTGTTGAGGTTGGTCCTATTGGCTAGCAGCAAGCCTAAGCCAAAGATTCCAAATTATGATGGCAGCTTGTCCACAGAAGTTCTGTTGGATTGGATTAGCGAATTGGACAAATATTTCGAATGTGAAGAGGTCAGTGAAGATCGGAGAGTTAAGTTCATTTCAACAAAGATGAAAGGACACACATCCTTGTGGTGGGACAATGTCAGAGCGAAAAGAAGGAGGATGAACAAGTTTCCAATAAAGAAATGGCCAAGAATGGTGGCCAAGTTGAAGGGCAGATTTATGCCCAAAGATTATCAAATTACACTGCATCAGCAAGTGTAGAATTTGAGGCAAAACAGGATGATAGTGAGAGAATATACTGAGGAATTCTACCAGGTAAATTTAAGAGTTGGTTACACAGAGGAAACCCCAGAGAAAACAACAGGGTATGTAAATAGACCGAGATTGGAAATATTGGATGAAATCAGCATTCTTTCCCCGAAAAATATAGAGGAAGCCTACCAGAGTGCCATGAAGGCAGAGGAGAAGATCAACAGAAAAAAAATTCTAGGAGAGGATAGGGAACTAGCATAGGAAGAGGACAGTTCTATGGCAGAGGACGAACTGCCAGCAATAGTGAAGAGGGCAACAGTTCCAAGACTTTTGGGATAGCAGAAAAAGGAGATAGCACTAGAGGTGAAAGGCCATATCAGAGAGGAAGAGGAAATGGCCGAGGTAGAGGAGCTACCTATCAGTGCTATAGGTGCCATAAGTGGGGGCACAGGTCTTTCGAGTGTCCTGAAGCGGAACAAGCTGGTCAACGAGGAGAATTTGTTGCATAGCCAGAGGAAGCAAAGACACCTCCCCAGGAAGCAGAAAATGTACCAGAAATAGGGGAAGCCTTAGTTTTGAATAACGTATTGTTGAAACTAGCCAAAGAAACAACTGAACAAACTCAAAGGAAGGCATTATTCCAGATAGTTTGTAAGTCACACAGAAAATGCTGCAAGTTGATTATCGACAATAGGAGCATAGATAATCTGGTTGCCACAGAGATGGTAGAGAAGTTGGCTTTGAAGTGGCTGAAGCACCCCACTCCTTACAAGGTGTCATGGCTGCAAAAAGGCCATCAGCTGTTGGTGGACGAATAGTGTGAAGTTGAGTTCTGTATTGGCAGGTATAAAGGCAAGGTTATTTGTGATATTATGCAATTGGACCTATGTCATATACTGGTAGGAAGGCCATGGCAGTATGACCGGAAGGTAGTGCATGATGGGAAGACAAACTGTTACAAGTTTGTCAAAGATGGGATCAAGCACACACTTGTTCCCATCAAGGAGGAGGAGACAATAGAAACAAGTGGGATGAAAGTGTTACTAATGGGTGGAAAATAGTTTTTGAAGCAGATTGAAGATAGTGAAATTAACTATGTTGTTGTAAGAAGGGAAAAAACGGTGTTGTTACACACAAAAGTGTTATATTTTCCTGTAGAAATTCAGAAAATGTTGTAAGAATTCAACGATATTATAGTGGACGATTTACCAGATAAATTGCCTCCCAAGAGAAGTATAAGTCATCATATTGACTTTATACCTAGAGTAGGTCTATCGAACAAGGCAACATACTGGATGAGCCCCAAAGATAATGAGGAAATCAGAAAACAGGTGTAAGAATTGTTGGATAAAGGGCTAATAAGGGAGAGTTTGAGCCCCTGCGCAATTCCAATAGTTCTCGCTCCCAAAAAAGGAGGAGAATGGAGGATGTGCACGGATTCGAGGGCCATCAATAAGATTACCATTAGGTACAGATTTCCACTCCCACGGATGGATGATATGATGGACTGCCTGAGCGGGGAAACATACTTCTCAAATATTGATCTGAAGAGTGGTTATCATCAGATTCAAATCAGGGAAGGGGATGTGTAGAAGACAACCTTCAAGACCAATGAAGGGCTGTATGAGTGGCTGGTAATTCCATTTGGATTAACTAATGCCCCTAGTACCTTTATGTGACCGATGAACGAAATGTTGAAAGAGTTCATTGGAAAGTTTGTAATAGTGTATCTTGATGATATATTAATTTTCAGCAAGACTAAGGAGGAACACTTTTGACATGTTCGGAGTGTGCTGGAAAAATTGTAGCGGAATAAGCTACTAATAAATCAGAAAAAAGATGTACTTTTATTCAAAGAGAACTGGTTTATCTCAGTTTTTTTATTGCAGAGAATGAGTTGAAGATGGACCCAGAGAAGATTGCAACAATCATTAACTGGCCATCCCCAAAAAGTTTGTCTGAGGTACGTAGTTTTTATGGACTGGCAAGTTTTTACCGTAAATTTATAAGGAATTTCAGTGAGATTTGTGCACCTATGTTGGACACTATAAAAAGGCAAGTGAGCCTTTTCATTAGACCGAGGCAGCAGAGAAAATATTTCGGCTACTGAAGGAGAAGATTATAGAAAGACCAATCTTGAGATTTCCAGATTTTAATAAGCTTTTCCAGGTTCGTTGTGATGCAAGTGGTACGGCCATTGGAGATGTACTTAGCCAAGAAGATAAACCTGTTGCATTTTTTAGCGAGAAGTTGAATGAGAGTAGGCATAAGTATTCAACTTATGACAAAGAATTATATGTTATTGTTCAAGCACTAAAGCATTGGAGACACTATCTGCTGAGGAGTGAGTTTGTTTTATTTTTTTATAATTTCGTGCTACAATACATGATGCAATAGCATAAGATGAATCACAAGCATGCTAAGTGGGTCAAATATTTATAGAGTTTCACCTTTGTGTTGAAACACATTAGCGGGCAAGCCAACAAGGTGGCAGATGTGTTGAGCGGAAGAGCTTTGCTCTTGTAGGAGAGTACAATACAAGTGTTGAGCTTTGAGCATTTGAATGACTTGTATGAAACTGACGCGGCTTTCAAAGAGGCTTATGAAGCCTGTCAGAATCCTTTGCTGAGAAACAATAGTCCATGGTTGGACTATAATTTACAAGAGAAGCTATTTTTTAAAGGGGGACAGTGATGCATTCTTGATTGTTCGATGAGAGAGAATATCATTCGGGAGAAGCACAGTGGAGGTGTTGGGTCCCTATAATACTAGTGATTACCCCATTACTATTGTATTTATACCCCTTATTAATATTATTGTGCCCCTATTGCCCCCATATTGTTATTACTGTGCCCCATAGAATCCCTCTATTGTTATTTTTGTGGCTTTATATTATTATTGTTAGGTCGGCTAGTTTATATTGTGACTCCTTAGACCAATATATAGAAAAGAGTTTTTGTCATTTGAATCATCCAAGAATTGTTCATTTATGTAATGTAAAGGAGGTTTCCCCCTCGAAGAGGCTGAATTCTAAAGCATTGATCTATCTTTTCTATCTTTTCTTGAGCTGGTTTCATAACATTTGGTATCATGGCTTTGGATTCTAGGGTTTCGCTGCTCCAAACAGGTCATCGTGGAATTTTCACTATAACTTTTGTTCTGTGACGTTTCAGAAGTAGCAAAAAAAACCCATTTGAGAAGAAATTGTGCTGAACCTTGGGTCCGAATTTCAGAGATTTTCATGAGCTATTTGCGGAGATAGGATCTGAGGAAGTTGGTCTTTTTGCAGACTCCTGAATTACATTCCAAATAGGTGACCTGGGGAAAATCGTCATAACTTTCTCTCTAGGGATCGGATTGAAATTTCATAAGAAGGTGCAGAAAGAGGACGGACTGTAGTTTCTGTTGTGTATTTTTTAGATCCATAGGTTGAAACAGTGACTCGTGGCATGTCGTACACGTTCGCTCTACTGAACTAGTTTATAATCAAGTCACTGTGGGAGATTTCGCATAACTCTTCCTTGGAGAAACCAATTTGGGTCAGACTTGTGGCATTGGAAAGAGGACACAAAGGGCTACTACAGATCACAAATTCAGAACTAGATGATTGGAAAGTACAGAGATACATTAGAGGCAATATCAAGCTCCTACAAATTGAAAAAAGGTGTGTAGATTTTCTTAAATTTTTTTTTAAGCTTGATTTGAAAATTTATTTTGAAGGAATTCAAAGGGCATAATAGAGCATTATTATCGCTAACTGATGCCCTGAGGAAAGAAAATGAAAATGCCTAGTAAGGAGCCTGGAAGCTCTAGCATGACTCATGAAGAAGAAGAAGAAATGCTATATGATATATCAAAATTACAAGAACAAGTGCAACAAGTGTCACTTGCACAAAAAGCAACAGAATCTAAGATGGATGGTTTAAGGAAAGATGTAGAAGCTAAGATTGATGGTCTAAAGAAAGGCGTAGAAGCTAAAATTTATGGCATGGATGATAAGATGGAAGAATTGAAGATAAATATGAATAAGTTGCTACAAGAAATGGTCAATAAAGGTGAAAGGGTAGTAAAGGAAACTCATGATGAGAACAAAAGAAATGTTAATCATGATTCCATAGACTCTAATGTGGAATTGAAGACCCATCATATTCCAAAAATCGATATGAGGAAGTTTGATGGCAAGGATCCCGCAACATGGATATTACAGATGGAGCAATTTTTCGATCTCAATAATGTTCAAAACACACAAAAGGTACGTATGGAAACTTTATATTTGGAACCAAAATCAGTTTGTATGGTATCAATGTCTTTTCTCTCGTAAACAATTTATCACTTGGGCAATTTTTACGGAAGAATTGATATCACATTATAAGGATACAAAAAGCAACACTTTTTTTAGCCAATTGATAAGTCTCAAACAAAAGGGTTCAATAATGGAACACATTGAGGAGTTCCAAAAATTGAACATTCAAAAAATTGAACATAAGGGTAAAAGATATTCCAGAGGAGCATAGGATTGATGTGTTCATAGGGTCTCTAAAGGATAATATCCAACATGATGTTCGCCTTTGGGAACCTGATTCATTAGAGAAGGCATTCAGGTTAGCAAGAAAAATGGAAAGCAAAATTATGGCAACTAGGAAGCATACCACTCACATCTATAAAGACGGAAGTGTTGTTGCTACTAGTCTTCCACAACCTATAAGGCTGACACCACAACAATTGGAAGAAAAAATAGCAAAAGGGATGTGTTACAGTTGTGATAGCAAATACACGAAAGGTCATAAGTGTGCTGAGAAGAAAATATTCTACATAGATTGTGAAGAGGAAGAAGAAAAAGAGCAAGAAAGGTCAAAAGAAGAGGATATACTCCAGGAACAAAGCCTAGATGAAGAACAAATGAATCCGACCATATCCTGTAATGCATTGGCGGGAATTACCACTCCTCAAACCATCAAGATAGAAGGACAAATCAAGAAGAAAAAGGTAATAGTGTTGATTGATTCAGGAAGTACTCACAATTTTATTCATTGTAAGGTAGCAAAAGAATTGAACTTCTTCTTATATCCAACACCAGAATGTCAAGTGATCGTTGCAAATGGAGGAACAATAAATTGCTCTGGAAAGTGCCATAATATCAAGCTATCCATGGGAGAGTATGTATTGACTAGCCCAATGCTTTCCATTCCAATGGGAGGTGTTGATGTTGTATTAGGAGTCCAATGGCTACAATCCTTGGGTACA
>APFE030171228.1:81200-94253 GCA_000404065.3 Pinus taeda
ACTCTCCTTCTCCTAATTTGAGCTTTGATCTAGTGATCATTCACAGCTAAACCAACACAAGCTTGTCTAACCTTACAGACTAGAGCTCTGATTCCACTTGATCTGATAATCACCCTATGAGTGACCTCAGTTGAAGACTTATTAAACAAAAGGTATTACAAACTCATGTGTTGGTGTGTGTTTTGTGTTATTGAAACAACGGATCGATCAAATTGCTAATACACAAACATTTTAAATGGAAAGACAGCAGAGAAATATAGTAAGCAATACTAGACACAAACAATTTTTAATAAGGAGTTCATTCTATTCTCCAGTGCTACGTCTCCAGTCCAGCTTCAGTGGTGGCCTAGTTTTATTGTGTCTTACAGCAAAGCATTTACAATGCAGGGACTCAATATGAGTTCTCCTGACAACAGATTTTGCTTGGCAGGGTGGTTCTTGGATTCCCCAAGCCACTCAGAGTTCACAGACTCTTTTTCTTCCTACCAGCTCTGTGACCTTTAGTCTACAGTGGAAAGAGCCAATTTTGATGCTCAATCCATACAGATTCCTCTATGGGAAGGCTTGAATCTTCAAGCTCTCTGGTGCTCGATGCTGCCTATGGTCAGCTCGGCCCTCTGTCTCTTCTGCTCGGCTTTACTGCTCTCTGTGTTCAGTGCTCCTCTCAAGGTTCACTATCTCTCTTGGTCGCTTGGATTCTTCTCCTAATTCTCCTCCTTTTTTTTACTGTCTCTGTTCATGGCTTTAACCAGTCGATCCTATGCCTCTTCGGTTCCTCTCTCGCCTGCGTCGATTCTCCTCCTGCAGCTATGCTTGGAGTTCCCTGTTCGGCATCAGCATGAACGCTCAGGGAGTGCCATGTGTCTCCATCTAACTAGTGCCAACATGCTTCATCGGCTCGTTCCTCCGGTTATGTCGCGAATACACTCTTTCTCCACGTGGCGGTCAACGGATTCCAAATCCATTTTAAATCGCAACTTATTTCCCTGTCGATTCCGCTTCTTTCCATCGGGCGCAATCTCAGTCGTTCGATCTAGGCTCCTCCAGATCCAACGTCATACGCACATCGAGTGCGGTTGACTTGCTCGACCGTTAACGCACGATCACGGCGGTTTTTCTCTCACCTCCGCTGCCACTCGTCGATCGCTGATTGTGATCGCTCTGCTTTCTCTAAAACCTCTTACTGTTCAAGGGTGTCCCGATCAAACCACCGGTTTCCAGGCCGTGGGTCCCACTGTCGTACAATGGCGCTTTTTACCTTTTTCCGCCCGCGGTCCTCTAACTCCCAACGTGACCGAGTGCTTAAGGCTCTCCCATTTCGGCCCTGTTCGCCTAGCGATACGCAATTAGCGCTTAAGCGCTAATCGCGCATCAAAATCGCCTCCTTTTCTCGATCTGGGGCTCCCAGGGGCTGTTTTGACCTCCTGCGCAGCCTCCATGGGCCTCGATCAGCATGCTTTGACCGAGGTCCTTGTCGTTCCACGCCGGCTGCCGTGGCCACTGGTTCAGGGTGTTTTTGATGATGTTTTGGATTTCATTAAAGATTTGCTCAACTCGATACAGTCAAAGTTCTTGACAGTCTTTTGTGGATCCGATTTGGATCAGGGCTTGAAGTGGGCATGGACATTGGCGGAAACCCCTATGAATACTTATTGTAAAATGTTGTTTGAATGCAGCTTCAGAGGAGTTATCACACAACTATCAAATCATTTTTTCACCCTGGTGTACAAGATGATATTTGAGCAGCATCCACCTTGCATATCGAAGGCAACAATGGAGGCACTGATCGACATAATGGATTAGTATGCCTCAACATCTAACACCATCATACGAATGTAAAGTGCGGAGAAGCCTCCGCATGTTTTACAGAAGTTTTCCTTGAACAAGCTCGTCATGCAGGAAGTGCCATACCACATCTTGGAAGGACTGTCAGCTAGCACCGGAAGAAGAAGGCACCTTGGCCCACTCTTCCATTGTGAATTGGGTTATATGAGATATGAAATTTCAAACACACAGATGTCAAAGCAGAGGATATCAAGAAATATCCTTTTGACGCCCGAAGCTACAACCCGTATGACCTGCATTGTTTTGTAAAAGAACACTATGCAAGAGTACAGTTTTAGTGGATCCATGGGGCATGTCATTGGGTAGTGGAGGACCCATGGAGATAATGTTGCAGATTCTCCAAGCCTAATGAACCGGTCAGCATCATTGTGGAATTCTTATCGAAGCAGCATGAAGCAGCATCCAGAGAAGCAATAGTAGCAGCAGCAGCAAAGGTAAACATATCAATGCGCGACAAAGGAAAGAGGAAGATTGTTGACAGCGCGGAGGAGGAACAAAGATGCAAGTTCCGAGTAGACCCACTTGTAAAAAAAGCAGTTTTGGCAATAGAGGCGAAGAGGCAACAGCGTGACAAGAGGAACGTGCAAAGGCAGAGAGAGAAATGGAGAATGGAGGAAATAGAGAAGGAGTTGCATGAGTTGAAGGAGCAACTCCGAAAGGAACAAGAGTTGCACAAATAGGAGAAGGAAGCACAAAAGCAATAGGTACATAAGGAGGCACAACATGTACAAACAGATGAAACTACACCCGTACAGGTAGTAGACTCATCCGAACAGCTGGCACCAAGCAAACAGGGTGAGCAATCGTAGGAGCAGGACTTTGCTCAGGAGATAAAACAAGCACTTGAACAGATGGATATGGATATGTAGCAACAAGATTTAGAGTAGGACATTTATCTCATGCCTTATCACCAAGAGGTCGACCCACAAGCTTCACTGGATCTAGAAGCGGAGAAAGTCCTCCTAGGCGACCAAGGAGACACTGAGATCCTTGGAGACATTATGGAAGGAGAGATGCACAAATATCATTCGACGAGTCGTAGCATAGAGTTGTGAAATATCGCAGAGTATCTACTCTGAATGACAACACATCTCTTGTGCAATTTGAGGAACAAGTGATCGTGTCTGACATGCACAAGCATCCAACATCATTGGTCGATGCTACTAGAGCATATGTCAAAGCCACTAGCTCGAGTGTTTACTTCTTGATAGTTGAGAACGAGCGAATGGAAAAGGAGCTACATACAGCCAAGCATGAAGGAGAACTGTGTACAGCATCTGCCCGAGAAGAGTTGAAGAAGGCAATATTGGATGAAGTATTTTCCCTTGAGGCAGTCATGAGGGCATTGTATTCCAAGTTTGGGATTGTGCATAAGGCAGTTGTCCATATCAACGGTTGGAAGCAGCGATGTGCTAGGAGAGCATGTATCTTGTCAAACGTGCATGTTGTTGTTGACTACATGCAAACATGGACAATGAGATATAAAGGAGCTTTGTTACACTTTCCCAAGATGATGAAGCCCAGAGCGTTCGAGCTGAAGGCACGCAGAGTCAGATCCAGAATTATGAAGATCTCCCGTAGCTCATCACTAGTTTGTAGGCTTCCCATGCACGGGTATTCAAGAGTATGGATGTTGTTGTGTGCACACATGCAATCCCATCTATCGGGACCTCACCGAGGGAAAGACAAATGCACAAGTATGATTGGAGCTTGACTCGTACTTTGACGAGTTGATGCGCATAGCCACCAGCCCAGACTTGGTGATCAATGCAGACACCATGCATCAGTATGTCATTGGTCTAGCTTCAGTCAAGACAATGATGCGCATGTTATCAAACGAGTTGGACAGAGGAGCTAGAGTAGTGTACTCGGATGCTACAGAGGCAAGAGTTCAGCTCCAGAAAGATGTCACCATAGAGTACACGGACACCATCGCGGACTACTGAGCTTGGCATCAATTCGCTACTATCGACCACTATGAGGATGTTGAAGATCGGGTCTTCCCATAGTTTTCCGAGTCATAGTAATGTCTTGCATGGCTTGCTCAAACATATTTTTTAGCACATGGGTACATGTGCATATTACATGTAATTTCTTGTCAAGTGGAATTTCAAGTGTTGATAGTTGGATGTAACAGTCATAAAGTAGATGAAGAGTCACGAGGATAGATGAACAGTCACAAAGGGGAATGTCAAGGGCCATCCCACCCTTTGCTATATATAGTACCTCATAACTCATTGTATAGGATTTTGGTCAGCCAAGCTTCCGATAAGAGTATCTTAGAGAAAGCTTGGAGAGTGTTGTAACTAGCCTTGGCTTCTCCGCTGTGCAGAGCTGGTATATCTCTTTAGAGGAGCAGGCAACAGTGACTGTAACGTTCCACTGTTGGAACTAGTGGTTGGTCATGGTTGTATTGTATGACTGGAACTTACACTTCTTAATATAACAAAGCCAGCACGTTTCATGCATGTGTCATATTGTATTTTAGTTATCTTGTTTACTCTAAATGGTATATGTATATGTTTGCTTACGCATGCATGTGTAGCTATTTTTTGTATATGTATGTATGAATCTTACTGAAATGTGTTGTTGGTTTAACCATCACTTTGGATTGCTAGCTTGCTTTCCTTCCATGTTGTGATGCATCTTTGCTCGTGTGTTCCCTTCTTAACTCTGTGCTTTCACAGGTTTCCAAGGGGCACACTCACCTCACCCTCTGATGAGCCCCAAATTGGGTAACTTATTGGGCTCATTTTGCCTAATTATTCTTGTTCAATCCTCCATTTTTCATAGATTATGCATTATTTTTTAGTATGTTTATGTCATTTGTACGAATAAGGGTGGTCACTCTTCCTAGGTGGCTAACACGTGCTTATTTCAGGTTTTTTGACACATGTTGGAGCAAAACTGAGCAATCATGGGCGAGGTGACAGCCAAGCTTGAGGTGAGGATTCATAGGGGGGTTGTCTATGACATTAAATAGCCCTTCCTCGGGATCTCCACCCTCATCTCCGAGCTCACAGGCCACCAAAACGGATCTTGAAGGCCGCCAAGCAGATTTTGGAAAAGGGACTGTCTACTAACAGTTGGGACAGCCGAGTCCCTTAGATTTAGGAGGCCTGCTAGGACCCTCGTGGTGTATAAATGAGAAGGCCTTAGCCTTCGTAAGGGAGTTTTGAAACCTTTTCATTTTTTTGCACTACAATGCTGTCACTTTCATCTCGTTTTCTTGTAGCCATTTTGGCATAACTTTTGATTGCTGACTATTTTTTGATAATGATAAGCAGTCCTATTTTATATCAACTCTGAGTTCTCTATAGGAGCCATAGCTCTTAGGGTTGGGCCCAACCTGAGAGCCTAGGGCCTCCTTCATGTACTGTTATCTTTCCTTTATGCATTGTTGTTTTTTCCTTTTATGCATTTGCACACGTATTTCTGTTAGGTAGATTAAATTGTGTTGATTAACTAGGTCACTGTTTATGGTTAGAAATACTTTAGATGTTTAGAATAGGTTGGTAGGATAATAAAAGGGAAAAAGGTCCAGAAAAAGGGCCAGAAAACACTTTGGGTTTCACCTCTGCCTCATTGGATCAGGGTTTGGAATTGAAGTAACCGTGTTGTCCCAAACAAAAACACTATTTTTGCTTTGCCATGCAATCATTAGTGTACTATTTTCATTTGCAGAAGTTGGTTACATGTTTAGATCTTTGAAATGTTTCATTGCATAGTTGATATATATGGTTCCCTTTCAAATAAAGCTGTTGTTCATTCACTTTATTGTTAGCTAGATTAGATTAACTAGGACTTTAATTACTTGCAAGACTTTATTGATTCAGTTGAATGTACACGGTGCAGAGCATCTCTAACACTTTTTCATCCACCCAAGCTTCATCAGAACCATCTGTTCCATCTCCTAACTAGGTTCCTCATCTCACATTTGTCCTCTTGCCAACGTAACCCTACCTTTTTGTGCAACCATTGTTTCAGCCTTCTTTGAGCCAATTCAACCATCTACACCTTCTCACCACTCCATCCACCAGTCCCTGGGCCACTTTAGACCCCTATCCTACCTCCATATCCATTCCTTCATCTTCCCTCACTCATCCACCCTCCAAAATCCCATTCCTAAACATCCTGTAGAAATTTCTGAACATCCTGTAGAAATTCCGGAACATCCTGTAGAACCCCTGTAGACTTCCTGTAGAAGCTGACAAATGAGGTTTCTTGGCAGCCAAACTTTGTGAAACTCTCTGGAAGGGTGTTAGGGACTCCTTAGACCCTCTCTGAACCTTCCCGACCTCTTCCAAGCATTTATCCTCATTGATCC
This sequence comes from Pinus taeda, assembly GCA_000404065.3. Lineage (NCBI taxonomy): Eukaryota > Viridiplantae > Streptophyta > Pinopsida > Pinales > Pinaceae > Pinus > Pinus taeda. The sequence continues at coordinate 87,373 of APFE030171228.1, forward strand.
ACCCCTACACAGTCAAGAACAGTGAAAGCATATGCATGATGAAACTGATCAAAAATACAAAAAGATGTTTTCTTCAGATAGAGGTAGTCTAGACACATGTATTTTACCTTCATATAAGTAATGGCATCACTTTTAGTAGTTTGCATTCTCTTCTTTGCATCAGTAGGACTAGCTGGTAGAATTAGGGTTTGCTAGGGTTTGCGCTCTCCTTCAGTTTTTCAATCTCTTTTCGCAAATAGATTAGCTTCCTTCGAGACTATCTTCCATCCATCAGTTAACAAGATTCTTCTCAAAGCTCATAGAAGTTGGCTTGAGCCCCTAGCAGACTTGTGCCAGCTGACAAAGTGACAGTTGCAGCAAGAGCTAGTACTTGTGCATACAGCACCGTTGCTTCCAAGTTTGTTACGAACTACCAGGTTGATAAAAGTAAAGAAGGGAGTCCCAGGAGTTGCAGCATTATTGTTGCAATACTGGAGCCCACCACCCTCCATGTGTTAGAATCACTCATGCACCTTCCTTGACTTGTTCCATATCTCACACCCTTGCTACCAACAGCGACATCTTACTTGCCTCTGTGCGAAACCACGTTCAACGCGATACCGTATGACCCACTGCTAAGACTCCTACACCAAATGTTCTGAGGTCTGGTTGGGACTTCTAAATGAGGAGATCCCTTGACATGTTGGCAGGTTCAACACCGTCAACATTTCTGGTGCTAGAAGGAGGGCCAGATGACAAGTTGTGTCCTTTCATCCTATTTTGAACCTTTGCACATCTATCATGGATTTTGTCACACTCACCCCTCCACAATGTTTTTCGCATGCCGGACCTCTCTACATCACAAGGGAGTTTTTTGATCTCTTGTTAGAATTCACATATGATGGTGAATGCAAAATGGCATGGCCTGGGTACTTAAAAGACTTTTATGCATTCTTTGGGAATTCAGATGAGTTCTATGTAGAAGAGGTCAGTGTGTTTCTTGCATACACACTTTGTGAGTCCCCACAATGGTGGTGTTGTAGCCTACCAGCTGACAACGTACACTCACTTGAGTAGTTATATGATCTCATCGAATCTACTTTCCATCATTTTGATCTAGAACCTCTTGACTAGAAATTGTTACAACAATGGAAGGTCCTGCATGAACCGCCTATGGATTTTTGGCAACGCTTCCGTGTATTTGCAGTTTCAAGCTCTGAGAAGTCAGATGAAATTCCCATATCTTTGGGATAGATTTGAATATTGTCCTAACAAATTAGTCCATTCCAAGAAGAAGTTTGAGCCCAAGCCTCACTCAACATACTTCAACATAGTTACGGATGAAACGGGAACTATTACCTCAAAATGGGTACTCGAGCCCAAAAACCCCAAAAAAACATGAAAAAACAACCCAAAAATGAAAATTGTTTACTCTAGAACGATGTCTTGTTTTTAGGGTAAATTTTCAACATGTTTTTTAAATGGAAGTAAAAACCATTTTTTTTTTTGAAAAATGGATGAAAAAAAACCCTTAAAAAATCGCTTATTCTGGAATAACAAAAAAAAAAATCGGGTTACAATTTTGACATTTTTTAGTAATGGAGTTAAAAAGAAAATATCTGAACTTTGAAAAACTGTAAAATTCCAACAATTCTCGGACATGATGTTAAAGATAAAATATCATGTCTGATAATTCCAACTATTTCCATCCATGTTAAAGATAAAATATCTTGACTCTAAAACACCTTGAAATTGTAATTGTTTTCAACCATAGCATTAAAGATAAAATATCATGACTTAGAAAAACATTAAAATCTTGACAATGGTGTCAAAAATAATAGTAACAAAGGTTTCTTTGAAAAAAATATGTCGATGGTGTTTTGAATTCTTTTTTTTTTGCAACGGGAGTGACAGTGAAAAATTTAAATCTGCGCATGCATAACCCTGATGTGAAACATCTACCATCATTACCATGGCCCCGGGAGGGGGTCCTGTGGCCCCTCCTCCTTCGCCTCCTCCACCAAAGATCCTTTCTTTCATGAATTTGATCGGTGACAGTAGTAAATGCCCAACAAGGGAAGCTCAACGCAAGTTCGTAAAGAAACTTGACAGCATCCCCATAGTCGCCCTGCCCGTTGAAGATTCTTGCATATCCGCTATGAAATTAGCTTAAAGAGGGCTCATCAGACAATTTACAGGGCTATGGCCTTCCCTTAAGGCTGTCGAGGCTTGGGTACAGAGGAACTAGTGACCATTAGCAAAGGAAGGCATCAGAAGTTTTCTGGTTGGTAAGGGATATTTTATCTTTGTTTTTGATTCAGTAGAAGACATAAATCTCATTTTTAGGAATGGACCATATTTCATGGGACCTCAGGGTCTGTATTTAAACTCATGGTTAATAGATTTTGATCCGACACAAGATGTGTCGACAACAGTTCCAATGTGGTTGTACTTCCCTCATCTACCACTGCACTATTGGAACCTGAAGTCACTAGAAATGGTTGGTAACACCTTGGGAAAAAACGTAGATCGAGCAGAGAGAAGGGATCAGTACTCATGTGCAAGAATATGCGTCGAAGTCGATTTGGAAATAGGGTTACCTGAAACTGTAAAGTTAACAATAGTAGACTGGTCTTATATCCAAGAGTTAGACTACAAGCAGCTACCATTCAAATGCAGACATTGACATGAATATGGGCATTTCGCAAGATACTGCAAAAAAAAGGAGGAAGATCTCCAGAAGTCGAAAGGGGAAAATTGGACCCAGGTGCAGAAAGAAGTCCAAGCCAAGGTGAATAACAGGAACAAAGGGAAAGAGGCACCGACGGAATCTGGAGCTCCCTTAACAGAAATGGTACAAGCGGAAGGAAGAGGAGAACAACGAAGGACAACAACCTCAATAAACCCATTCGAAGCCCTCAACACACCAAACAAAATTCCAGAATCAAAGATAGAGGAGATTGAACACCAAGTTCCTTCAATCGAAGCAGAAAACAAGAACATAGAAGTAACCCAACTTGACTCCCCAACAGGAACCTCTTCCTCACCTACCTATGCAAAAATGACAAGGAAAAAACCTTTGGAAAGCTCTCGGTCATCAGAAGATGAGACATTCGAGAGACCCTCCAAAAGAGTTGGGAGGAAATCTCATAAGGAAGCCAAGGAAGAAGAGGCAAAGAGGCAAAAATGCAAGGCAGCCAATCCACCATTGAAATGTCTATCGGGAGAAACACTAGAGCAAGGCCCCCTAAGGGGGGATCAACTCAATCCACTCCCGTTAAATAATGAGACTAGTATCTTGGAATTGCAAAGTCTTGGGGAATCCTGCGAAAGCTGAAGCAGTTAAAGACCTTTTGAAAATAGAAACTCCTAATAGCCTCATGCTCCAAGAGACTAAGATTGAAGGGGAAACCCTTCTTGAGATCAGCAAATTAAAATGGGAAAAAATGCAGGAAAGGCCATTAGTTCAAGAGGTTTATCTGGTGGCCTGGAAACATTGTGGTCAGAGGACAAGTTTCAATTAGAAAGTTCCTTTGAGACTCAACGTTGGATATACACCAAACTTTGGCATCTATCTAGTAAGCTCTCAATCTCTCTTTTCAACCTTTATGTCCCAGTCCTCCTTACAGAGAAGAAAGAATGTTGGCAGACCTTGTCTGATTTCTTAGACATTTACTCCCCTCAGAATATAATAGTGGTTGGAGATCTCAACCTCGTCTTTGATCCAAAAGAAAAAAGAGGTGGTAATAGTGGCAGGGACCAAATGCTTCCATTAGTAGAGGAGCTAAAACTTCATTGGGATCTTCTTGACTTCAAACCGAAGAAAGGCCTTTATACCTGGACAAACAATAGAGCTGAGGCAGAACACATCTCTGCCTGACTAGAGTGTTTCCTAACGCAGAGCTCTTTGTTGCTAGGAAAAAGGTTGATCTCCTCGAAAATTCTCCCAAAGCTAGCCTCAAACCACAAAACCTATCCTCTTACAGCTGGAAGAGGAAGAAAATTTGGGCCCTATCCCTTTTAGATTCAACCTGCTTTGGTCAGGAAAAGAAGGGTTCATGGAAATTGTTCTGGAGGCATAGTCCACACCTGTGACAGGATCTCCCAGCTTCATGTGGGAGCAGAAAATAAAAATAACCAAGAGAGCTTTGAAAAAATGGATTAAAGAACCCTCAAATTCTCCCACCAGCAAAAGAAAGGAGACAATTTAGTTTTTAACAGATCTGCAAATGGATATGGAAAATAAGGAGATATCTGCTTCAAATTTAGAAAAAGAACAAGCTGCCCAAATCAAATCTTTCCACGCTTTCTGACAAGACGAAGAGACTTGGAGTCTTAAGTCTCGTGGCCTATGGCTTAAAGATGGAGACCGAAACACCTTGTTCTTCCATAAGCAATATAAAGCTCAGCTATCTCGAAATCATATCTCTGAAATCACTTGCTCAGATGGGACTGTGCTCAAAGGTCAAGAACAACTAAAAAATGCAGCAGAAGATCATTTCCAAAATCTGTATAAAGAGGATGGGAATGGTAGTGAAGAATTCATCTCTGAATTTTTCTCTCACATTCCTTCTTTGGTAAGCAAGGAGGACAACACTAGTCTTGTGAAACCTTTCTCAGAGGAAGACATCTGTAAAGTAATTTGGTCCATGGAGCCAGACAAAGCACCAGGACCTGACGACTTCTCAATTCATTTTTATAGAATCTGCTGGGAAATAATAAAAATTGATTTACTGAGGATGATTAAAGCTTTTCATAAAAAAGCTAAAGTGGGAGGCAGTAATAATTCTACCTTTCTTGCATTATTACCAAAAGAAGTGAATCCGGGCACTTTTGACAAGTTTAGGCCAATCTCGCTCTGCAATGCATCATACAAAATCCTAACAAAATTGCTGGAAAACATAATCAAGCCACTGCTTGGGAAATTCATTTCTCCCACCCAAGGCAGTGTTGTCAAAGGGAGACATATATTGGACAATGTACTACAGGTGCAAGAAGTCATACATTCTAATTATCTTCGGCAAGAGCAAGGTATGCTCATGAAGCTAGACATGGCAAACGCATTTGACCAGGTAAATCTTTCTTTCCTGTAAAAGTCCTCCTTTCCTTTGGTTTTAGCTCTAACTTTGTCAATTTGATTAAAGATTGTATTGAAAATCCATGGATAGCTCCTTTAGTTAATGGCAGGCTAGCAAACTATTTTCAAGCCTCGAGGGGAATAAGGCAAGGCTGCCCCCTCTCCCCTTTCTTGTTCATTATGATGGCAGACTTGTTAAGTAGGAAACTAACCGCTGAAAAGAAAGCAGGGACAGCTCTAGGAGTCATGTTGACGAAAGGGCTAAAGCCTCTCAATCACGCACTATTTGCAAATGATACTCTTCTTTTGGGCGGAGCCTCCCTCAAGATAGCCAAAGTTTACAGTGGAATTCTTCAAAAAATCTACAGCATATCAGGAGCTCTTATAAATAAAAGGAAAAGTGCAATATATAGGTGGAATATGGAGCAACAAGCAATTCAGAGAATAGCCCTCTCCTTAGGAATTTTTTGATTCGCTTCTTGGGATAAAATCAAATATCTTGGGTTACCAATAACCCTGGGCCCTAACGAATTATCGTTGTGGAAAGAGGTAATAAGCAAAATTAAGTCCAAGATTACAGCTTGGGGAGGCCAATGACTCACTAATGTTGGAAAACTCATCCTTATAAAATCTGTTTTGTCCTCCCTGCCTATTTATCAGGCTTCCTTTCTTCTAGCTCCAAAGAAGATCATGAAACAGATCTTCAGACTTATCAGGGATTTTCTGTGGAGAGGAGGAAGAGGAAACCAAAGAAAATTCCACCTACTGAATTGGGATATAGTTAAACGCCCCATCTCTGAATGAGGCATGCAAATAAGAGACCCAGGCCTTTCCAATCTGGCTCTTGGAGGTAAAATACTTTGGACCATCTTCTCAAACAGCAAACACCTTGTCAGTCAGGTCATAAAGAAAAAATATCTAAAAGGCTCAACGCTAAGGAACATTCAGATAGATAACAGCATCAAAGGGACATCGATATGGCATCTCTGCTGTCATGGGATAGAGTTCTTCCAAAAGCACTTGTATCGCATTCCTAATGGAAAAAACATGATTTGTGGCAAGACAGCATAATGGGATAGTCGCCTTTAAGCAAAAATGAAGCAATCAAAGAAATCAAAAACTAGCTCATGCAACAAGGATTCCTTGCCCTGGCAGATATCTTAACATGGAACGACTCCGAAAAATGGCAAAATTGGGAAATCCCACAAGTTCCAGATCAAATGCGCAATCAAAAGACCCTCCTGGAAGAAGCGTTAACGGGACTGGCACTGGTTCACATGCGTTTGATGGACAAATGGGGATGGGGAAAGACTATACTAGCCTCAAGCATTTCTGCAACCATATGTTCAATTTCACACTTTTGGGCATAGGGATATCTGTACGGCCTGATGTTTGGAGGAACACTTCCTAGAATCAAATGAATAGCATGATCATGATCACGACTAGGTGGGAGACCTTTGGGAGTCTCAAATACCTTGGAATGATTGTCCAAGACTTTTTGGAGATTTGGAGCAATAGATGATTTCGATGTGGAAACATCTAGCGAACGTAATTGTGCAATTACACCTCATTGTTCCTTTTTTAGAAGCTTCGTCATACCGTTAGAGCGTATTGTCTTTCCTGGTTTCCCTGCAATACCCCTTAATTCAACTTCCTTTCCTTTCGCATAAAATTTCAAGAAAAGTTCTTGAAAGTTAAAAGCTATTGTACCCAAGGATTGTAGCCATTGGAATCCTAGTACAACATCAACACCTCCCATTGGAATGGAAAGCATTGGGCTTTTCAATACATATTCTCCCATGGATAACTTGATATTATGGCACTT